>CM060269.1:6675760-6738329 GCA_030684275.1 Acipenser oxyrinchus oxyrinchus
CAGTCTCACTTTGTTATATTATAGTAATTGCTTTAAAACCTACAATGTTTTGTTTTGTGTGAAGTCTTAGAACCACCAATGGTTACTTGAAGTTTTCTGTTCTGTGTTGCAGAAGCTCCTACTGGGTGGTATTGGGTTTTTTGGTGCACATAATTGTATATATCCTTGGGCAAGTGTAGACTGTAAAAGCATTAAGAGATTGTCTTAAATGAAAAAATAATAACAAAAAATACAAAATATAAAAATGTATCACCTGGGCATTACAATTATCTGTCTTACATTTTTTTTTTTTTTTTTTTTTTTTTTTTAAATACTGAAGGTGGTGATGTGCCTTATCAAAGCAAAGGTAATAGAAGCTTGACACACAATACACTTTTCCCCAAGGAAACAGTTGCCTGAATTCCAGGTTTGAGACAGCACTCAGTTTTACACTGAGCAAGCTTTAAGATTGAGGTTTTGCAGCAGCACGGAGTAGAGGTCCTAATATATTTTATCTGGTCAGGATTTGTTTTGGTGACATCAATGTGTTCAGGTATCCAAAAGGCCTCCTGTATCCAAAGCAGGCAACAGATAAGCAACTAAAAAAACATCGCCCAGTATCCAAGCAACACCCTCAACACATAAATATATCCAAGCACAATTCCATTTTAAAAGCAAAACGTGTACTTATGGAAGTGATGGCCCAAGGAAGTAACAGAGACGACTAATTCATTCATTATGACCATGATGTTCCGTTATGCAAAGGCAGTTTAGTACAGTGCTTAGAGCTATGAGGTCTGAAGATTATCCTAGTCACTCATGTGGGAGATGACTTACTTAACAAATGCATCCGAGCCCAAGCAGCTGTGCTGAACAGAATTACAGCAGGAAACAACTAAAAATGGGAGGCTGCATTGCAGCTGAGACACTGTTGATCAAATTATATTCATGAACAAAAAATGTGGTTCTATTATTTGAAAGCCCTACTGCCAGTAGTAATTACAGAATTACTAGAAATATATTTAAACTCTGCAGGTGCACGGTTCATTTAGCAAATACTGAAGGAGTGCAGACGAGACCGGTCAGCTGGGTTTTACATGTTGGCATAGAGGATTTTGGATAGAGAGGTTCAATTTTGTTTGAGGTATACAGTTTCAGAAAGAGCTGGCTTAGCCACCTATCCAGAGGAAAAAAAATAACAAGACTAGACTGCAGGGTGAAGTCAGTCCTCTAGATGGTGTTAGAGAGCCTACTGGGTGTGGACAGAAGCATGATTCTATATAAATTCATGAATCCCCACTGGAAACACAGCACATCAGATTTATATTCATGTATCTGTTCAAACACACACAAGTGCAGAGGATACACATTTTTAGGCTTTTCGTTATTTGTTGTGGGCTTGACACTGGATCCTTTTAAAAAAAAAAAAAAAAAAAAAAAATACACTCTTTCAACACTTCAGGCCTGAGGGCTATACAAGCCTGCAGTGTTGAAAACTTTAGGATTGCGATATAAGGACATAACTGCACTCAAACCAGCAGAACAGTAAACTATTCTTGTGGCTGTCCATTTTCATCATATTTCAGTACACTGAACACTGAAATCAAGAAATCAAATCAGAATTAAAGAGGCTGTTACACTCTGTTTTTTTTCTAGCCCAAGGCTACCTAGACTTACACCAGACAAAGTGACAAATAAATAATTTTTTTTTAAAACCACAATTATAGTAGATTTTGCCTCCTCCTCTTCCTAGAATGAGGATCAACAACCTGTAATATATGCAATGAAATGAATCAACATGCAGTGTTTTCAGCAGTACTCAGCACTGTGGGCTGCGGAGTTAACTATGATATTAAAAACAAATAACACTGATGCGCTGAGAACAAATATAAAGAGCCTAATTAAAACAAATTTAGTCCAATGAAGGGTTTAGTTAAGTAATTGAGAGCTCAGTTGGAACGAAAATTAGAAGATACTGGGGTCTCGCTGACCCTGGTTTAAATCATTAAGATGTAACCTTGTTCAATTATATATTTTTTTTCAAGTTATCCACAGTTAACAATTATCCATAGTGAAATATCGATTTGAGAAAGTTGTCTACGCAGAACAAAAAACACATTGGGATAATGGTTAAGATGAGTACTGGTGCCAATTGTCAAGCTGTTTAAACATTGAGAACTCATACAAGCCTTGTCCTCTCCTATAGACCAACATTAACATTTCAATAGGCCAATAACTGCATGGCATTTATTACTCTATTTGTCAATGCTTTTCCAGACAACCTAGAGTACAGGACAGTGTGTGTGTTTCAAAAGATTTCATCAAGTGCCACAAAATTAAAATGACACTCCTCTGCCTGCTTTCAGCCAGCAGCATGAGAAGGTGAGCGAGCAGATTTCAGTAGAAAAACAAGGTTTTCTGTCGAGAACTTCTGCTCCCGGTAAGATATTATTTAAACAATACACTGTATTCGGTAAGGCTTTAAAATACTGTATACAAATACAAATGTAAAGCTGTAAAATCCAATATAGGATTATAACTCCCATTAAGCAATACATTAATTCATGATTCAATCCACACTTCAAAGTCTCCATAATCCCAAATGTATCATTATTAACAGGCAATGAATGTGACTGTACAGGTCTATGACAGCAAACATTTCTCATCTCACAGTGTAAAAGTTATTTGTTTGTTTTTGCTACTTTCCTACCACACTAACAAAGTACCTACTGATTGTGTGGACAATATGCTACATGACAACTGATATGAACAGCAGAAAATGGCATTCTGGACCTTTGTGTTACAATCCTACCAAAACGTCTCTGTTTTAGCCAAGCCCCTCCACCCTTAACCTCAGCAATATTTACAGAAACCACTGAAGTCACGGCTTCTGCTGAATACAATACAAGGGATGAGACCGGTGCCAGTAAAAGAAACACTAATGGGAGTAACAAAAAAAATGGTTTGATGCGAAACACAAAGCAAATAATCACACTGCAAAGTAAAACACAAAACAAACAAAGTGTCATAAATAGCATGGAGGAAGGAAAAAAAAAGACATAGTTAAAGAATGATAAAATAATAATATAATAAAGTAAATGCTTTTATGCTGGCGTGTTCTGTGAACCTCAGCGAGCTGGTTTCCCCACTGCATTGATTGGAGAGTATCTTTTCTGAAGTTCTTGGCAGGGTTGACCAACCTGTAAGAACTAAAATGTTTTCTTTTCACATGGCACTGTGATTACACTGCACCCATGTGTCAAAGCAGAGGTTTTCAAACCTGGTCTTCAAGTACCCTCTAAAGTATAAATTTTTATATATATATATATATTTTATATATATATATTTATATGTGTGTGTATATATATATATATATATATATATATATTTATAACCAGACTGAATATTCGTTTTAAACATGCACAGTTCTCCAGTGCACAGAAGACAGCACTTATTTCTAAGTAAAATCTGTAATATTTCTAGTCAATAACAAATCATCAGACTCAACTCCAAATGAACAGAACAGGTTGAAACAAAAACCTCTACCATCGGGGGGCAGTTTGATGACCAGCATTGAAAACCATGTTGTACAACTCTGTTATCGTTGTGGATATTACTTTTTGAATAGATACAGCTTGTTTTAGAAGATAAAAAAATAAAAACATTTAGCTTTGATTGGTTTAGCCGAGATTGTTTTTTTGTTATTTTAATTTTTTTGCATTTATTTTATTTTTTTTTTTTTATAGAAAAACTAAACTTTTGTAAAACTCATGAACAGCAGCAAGATAACAGAAATGTGAAATGTTTTTATGCCAGCTGCTCCACAATACACTTGCATCTTTTGGGTAATTTATTCTGTCAGATGCATTAAGTATGGTAGAGAGTACAAATAAACCAGCAATGCCATCTAAGGATACTTCTGTGAACACTGCAGGTGCTGTCAGAATGATTGTGCAGCAACATATAGCACATTGGGCTGTTTAAATCTAAATCTTTACCAAACTAACCACACAATAAAGGACTGCATATCATGCATTGTGTCAGAAATTATGCACTAGTGCCATGTGAGAAGGGGAGTCAAATTGACTGACAAAAAAAACGAAAAAAAAAAACAATTAAGATTGGGTGGCCCTAAAGAGTCAGTAAAAATAGCTACTATTCAAAATATTCAAGTATTACAACTCTTAAATGAAAAAAAGCATCCAAAGAGGAAAGGGTCAAAAGTCTTACAGATTTCCTATTTTGTTCTTCATATATATATATATATATATATATATATATATATATATATATATATATATATATATATATATATATATATATATATATATATATATATATAGGATTTTTAAAGTGCAGATTTCTTGTACTGGTAATCAGGCTTGTTTGGTGACCTGCGCTCTCTGCTGGCTATTGCCTCCTCACTAGCACTGTTCCTATGTGGATGCAAGGCTCCTGTAGGCTCCAGTGGCCCCCCTGTACCGTCAGGGGCTGACCTCCGGCCAGGGGGCCGCTCCTCATAAGTCTCTGGGGCCCGCCCAGAACCCAGACCACATGTCAGGTCTGTCTCGTTTTTGGACCTGACCCGGACCACCCCGTGGGCCCCCGCGGCAGAGCAGTTCTGTGCCGCCAGGGCCAAGTCAAGCCGCTGTGGGGGCTGCTCCAGCACGTCCAGGTGCAGCGGGTCAGGGCCAGGCCTTTGGGAGTGCATATCAGGGAGATAAGAGGGCGGCAGGGAGCCCGGGGAGGGCCGGCTGTGACTGTAGAGGTCAGGCCCGGCGTACGTTCCCTGTGAAGGAGAAGGTGTATGGCGGCTGGAGGCCGGAGTGGTTGGCCGACAGGTGAAGTCGTAAAGGTCCGGTGCTCCTGGCGCTCTCAGCTTTTGCTCGGGCGGTGTGTTTTTTCGGGAGTTGTGACCGTGCCTGCTGGGGTGGCAGATTGCAGAAGGTTGAAAATGTGAGGCGGCTGCTGAGGAGGTCTGTTGGTGCTGCTGCTCGGCTAACCCAACGTGTCCTTCAGCGTCCACAGTCAGCTCCGGCATTCTCCTCTCTTTCAGGTTCATGGCTGACACTCCCATGGCAATGTCCGGCATGAACTCATTGATCACAGGCTCCATGTTCTGTTGGAGGAAGACGGTTATTTGATAAAACTAATCGTACATACCACTTACTATTTTTGGACTTGCCTAACAAAGCAGGTAAGTAATATATGATGTACGGTAGTAGTACTAGCTATTGTAAATATATTTTGTTTGATGAGAAATATAAAAATATAAATAGCAGACTCTTTACATTAGAAAATGTTTTAATCTGTACTTACGCCCTGTTTCTCTGGATGAAGGGTCCTTCCCACTCCTGCTGTGTTGGTGCAGTCGGGCGGGATGGCTTTGGCCCCTGAAGGGTAGGTGGGGACTCCATGCTTGGACGAGGGCCGCAGGTGCAGCAGGGAGTGGTTACAGGGGTAAGAGAAGGAGCGTGAGGGGGGCTGGCTGGGGATTCGAGGTCTCCACCCAGCCTTCAGCTGTCCATGGCTGGGAGTAGCAGGGGGTGGTAGGGAGGGGAGGAGGGGCAGTGGTGGGTGGAAGGCAGCGAAGGACTCCAGGTCAGTAAACATGCTCTCCACTGTTGGAGTGCTGTTAATCCGACAGCGGCCGTGCTGGCGTACTGTGAGAACTGGGCTCTCATCACCAAAACGCTCCTCTGGGAAGAATTTATGTGGGTTCTGCAAAGATAACAAGAGAAATGAAATTAAGTTCCTGCTTTTATCAGGTGAAAGTATAACCACTGAGCCATAATCGTCAGCAGTAGAAAACCGCTGTACAAACTGGGGAGATAAAATCTGATTTCCTGTTTTCTGTAAGAACATTAGTGGCTGTAATTTGTACCAACTGTAAACTATTTGGGCAGGATACTTGCATAATGCAGCTTTGCAATAAAAAAGGCAATCTTATTTTCCCTATAATGTCAAAAAAATTCAGTTTCTAATATTGCACATTGAGTATTATTTTTTTTTTCTGTCAAAGCTGATTGCGCTCTATCAGTACCTAAACTGATTTTCAGCTGGTCTACTGAGTAGACATTTATATATTAGATTCCACATTCTCTGAAATTCACTCTTGCAGGAAACTGGGATATTACTGTCTAAATTTAGTCTTTCAGATATTTCATTTCAAAATAAGTTTTAAAAATATTTTACATTTAGATTGTTAGATTGTAAATCTCTTATTCACAAAAGCCATTTCATAAATGTATGAGAGAGAGAGAGAGACACACAGACACAGCTTCAAAATAAGAAGAAACATTTCTTACATAAACATTGTAGAAGCCATATCATTTTCATTTAAACTTATTTCGTGGAACGGCACAAACTTAACACACAGAACCGGCAGACAACCGTGTTTGACAAGGAGCTCCACAGTTTAATGGGTCTGGAGGTATAGGAGGCTGTGTGGTCCAGTGGTTAAAGAAAAGGGCTTGTAACCAGGAGGTCCCCGGTTCATATCCCACCTCAGCCACTGACTCATTGTGTGACCCTGAGCAAGTCACTAACCTCATTGTGTCTGCCTTCGGGCAAGATGTAATTGTAAGTGACTCTGCAGCTGATGCATAGTTCACACACCCTAGTCTCTGTAAATCGCCTTGGATAAAGGCGTCTGCTAAATAAACAAATAATAATAATGAAAGCGGCCTACAAAATACTGTTAGTCAATACAATACACCGAGAAACGAGGAGCAGCTGTTAGCTAAAACAATATTATTATTATTATTATTATTATTATTTATTTCTTAGCAGACGCCTTTATCCAGGGCGACATAGTCGTAAACAAATACATTTCAAGAATCACAGTACAAGTAATAATACAATTAAGAGCAAGATAAATACAATGACTTTGGTTCAAGCAAGTACAAGTGTGACAAAATACGATTCAATTATACAGCAGATAACAGTGTCAGTGATAGTTACATCAGGATATAATTAAATACAAAATACTACAGATTAAACACTTGGCAGATTACAGTACTCTGAAGTACAGGATTAAATGCAGTAAAACAGGGGGCAGATAAGAGCAAGTAAAGCGCATTTAAGGAAGGGTGATAAGTGTCCCAGGGGAAAAACAGAGGAGTTCTACAGGTGCTTTCTGAAGAGGTGAGGAGGTGCCGGAATGTGGTCAGAGACTGGGCAATCCTGACATCTGTAGGAAGGTCATTCCACCACTGCGGGGCGAGGGTGGAGAAGGAGCGGGCTCTGGAGGCAGGGGAGCATAGAGGAGGTAGAGCCAGTCTTCTAGTGCAGGCGGAGCGGAGAGGTCGAGTGGGGGTGTAGGGAGAGATGAGGGTCTGGAGGTAGCTGGGTACAGTCTGGTCAAGGCATCTGTAGGCTAGTACAAGAGTCTTGAACTGGATGCGAGCGGTGATCGAGAGCTAGTGGAGTGAGCGGAGTAGTAGAGTTGCGTGGGAGAAGCGAGGCAGAGAGAACACCAGGCAAGGAGCGGAGTTCTGGATGAGCTGGCGCGGACGGGCGGCGGACATAGGGAGGCCAGCCAGGAGGGAGTTGCAGTAGTCTAGACGGGAGAGTACCAAGGCCTGGACCAGGAGTTGGGTGGCGTAGTTGGTGAGGAAGGGTCAGATTCTTTGGATGATATAATATAGGAAGGAAACAAGACTCACACTGCATAGCAGTTTGATCCATTCCCAGTTTTACAGTGAGTTTAATAAGACACACCTGAGCTTGTTACCCATACACTGTGACGAATAAAGCTCATATTAAAATCTAGAATGGGTGAAACACCTATGCAATAGGGATCTTATTTTCAACCACGATATAATAATATAATATATATGTTAGGCAGCAGGGGGTGGTGATTGATAATAGCTTCTTGACATGTAAAAGCTTTTTTCACAGGTCTTTTGCCACGCTACTGAAGTTCCGTTTCAACTGCTCAATACTTGAACACTCCTTTTTTATAAACTTGATTAAGAACTGGAGTCTGGGCGATGGACCAGAAGAATCTGGATGCTTTCACCCATTATAAAACATTTAATTAAAATCCACATTTATGGCACGCTTCTCAAGGGTAGCCATTTCCAGGGTATGTCCATGCTATTCCTATCAAATCTTATTTCATCAGCACTGAACTCTGAAAACTGCATGACTTGCGTTTGGACAGGAAAGTTATTGCAGTGCTCATTAGCCAAGAAAGCCAAACAGATGCTTATTTGTATTAAAAATCCCAACAGCTACACGGTGTGTTATAAAACATTTAATTAAAATCCACATTTATGGCACGCTTCTCAAGGGTACCCATTTCCAGGGTATGTCCATGCTATTCCTATCAAATCTTATTTCATCAGCACTGAACTCTGAAAACTGCATGGCTTGCGTTTGGACAGGAAAGTTATTGCAGTGCTCATTAGCCAAGAAAGCCAAACAGATGCTTATTTGTATTAAAAATCCCAACAGCTACACGGTGTGTTAAATGTTCAGTGTGGGTTCCTGTGGCCTTCAGTCAGCTGTCACAGTACCACAGAAGTCTGATCCTGTCATCAGGGGCAAATCAGGCACAGCACAGCAGTTGTGTAATGGAAAATAGAGGGGGCCAAAAAAGGACTAAGGAAAAATGTTTAGTGAATGCGCAATATCTCCTTTACAAGTAGCACAAATCTGAGGGGCTTTTATTTACACAGTTGTCCTCTAAAGACAGTTCAAAAGGAAATATGCAACAATATGTAGTATATACGATGTAGCAACAGGGGCTGTTATAAAAGACTTCACTAAGGCTTTCAGTGTAATTTTGAAGGTTGACAGAGCCTTAAATGTCAATGTTATAAAACATTCTGGCCCAAAGTGATAGTAATGTAACCTGCAAGGGGCCAGGACATGAAACCCTGTGCAGAGGAGCAGAGACAGTACGGCATCACGTGCTTACCTGCAGGAGCTCTGCTGCAGCGTCAGATAGCCCAAACTCCCGCAGCACTCTGATCTGGAGCTCGAGCTCACAGTGGCTCCCTCTCCACAGTTCAGAGCGTAAGCTCTCTGAACCTGGTCTGTGTGTCGTAGCTCCTGTAGCCTTCGGATCATGTCTTTCACAACTTGCAGCTTGGGGACTAAAGGAACCAAAAGGAAAGGAGGAAACATGTCTGACCATTTCAAACTGGATAGTTATTTAACAAAATGAATGTACAATATTTGTTCTTTATTGGTATGTGTGGGGAAGGTATCACCAGGAAATAACCACATTTTGTTTATCCTTTGATAAGACGGCAATTTCAGTGTATCACGGTAGCACTTGTTATAGAGCAGCGGTTCTCAAACTTTGCTGCACTGCGCCCCTCTTCTAGCAATAAAAATGACTAGTGACCCCACTGCCCTGTGGTATTGCAGAATACAGTAGTGGGTTTTGAGAAGTAAAACATGCATTGCAAGGCAAGATCAAAACTAATATATAGCCATTTGTTATTTTTAATTAACAATACAAAATCACAAGATTTTTTTTACAGCCAACTGTAAAAAAAAAAATGCTTCCAAGCTGCCATGGTTTACACGATCATACCACAAGGACAGCTTCTTGATCCAGCTTTTGATTTAGTCAGTGAGAGGAAGGACAGATGTATCTCGTCCTTGGGGTGACGTGTTAATGTTTAAGTGATCACAAATATCTGCCAGGTAAGCAAGCAAGCAAAGCCAACCATTTTATTTATTTTACTGCTGATTGGGTTCTTGTTGTCAGCACTTTTTGCTGCGGTGCCACTTGATTCCCCTTCATTACTCCAGTTTTCTGTCACTTTCTAAATATTTATAAAGCAACTTTTTGAACTCGCTTCACAACAAAAATTATAGAGGCTGGACAAAACACTACAGAAGTGCATTCCGCTGATTGGCTGACATGGAAAGCTGGTTGCTAGGTAACCAGTTCAGAACGTTCAGACAAAAAGGCAGGTAGGGCGAGGGACCCATTGGGAGTAAAATTGAGTAAAAAGTGCAAATAATAATAAATTAACGTACCTGCTGCTTAATTTTTTATTTATTTTTAATTGTGAACAGTTTGAGAACCACTGCTATAGAGAATCAAGAGCACTTTAGGGCCTCTCACCAGTAGGGCAATACACATCTTCACATCTTAATCAAACTCACCAGGTACTTCATTGGCTACTACAGTGGGAGGGCTGCACTGGCTGCTGCTGATTTGCTGGTGGTTGATCATGTGGCAACATTGGGGCACTGCATTGTTCACCATGTAGAGCGTGTCAGGCACGTTAGACATTCGCACCATCCGCAATCGAACCAGGTCAGTCTGCTCCACCATAATCTCATCTAAAACAGCCTAAAACAAACACACACCACAACTAAGATTCTTGTAAATCAAAGAAGCCTGGAAGACATACTAAAAATGACACCATGCTAATAACTATCTATGTCTAGCCACCGGGTGTCGCTATTTCTAAAATTTTTCCCCAAGAGTAGATATTCAGATCCTGGCTATTTAAACTACCAATTATAAATCACCTTGTAATGTGTTATCATAAAACATGCTCTATAAAAGATGCTATATTAATCCCTATTTTAACTTGTATGTGGGTATAAATCAATATACACATTTTAGAACAGAGCATGTGTGTGCAGCAGGTCATCACTGCACCAGCTCTGTACTGCTGCTGCATTTTTCACTATTTAGTTAAACAAAACACATACCTTGGCCTCTTCTACGTATGGCGAGAACAGCCGAGGACGGACGTAGATGCCAGCATTCTTCTGCCTTAGCCAGGCATTGGCTTTCCCCCCCTCAGCCGTGGGCAGCATGTCTGATGGAGGAGTGCTGATCAATCCTCTCTTCATCTAGAGAAAAGATACATTATTACACAATGGGATCCTGTATGGTGTGGCACTATGCAAGTACTTCAGAATAAAAAAAAGTATAAGTAAAGGTTATTTGGAATACAGCTATTCATTTTCTTCATCTGTGTTTTAGTTTGCTGTTTTTACCCCATGGTCTTTTAATGCTTTTTTCCCCAGAACTAAATTGGTTGGCTCTTAGAAAGGACTTGGAACAGGAAGATTATTTTTTCTTTTTTTAATTGACTGAATCCACTTGCAACAGGTAAGTAAGCTGGGCTGAGTTGAGTGGGGGACGGAGGGGGGTGATGCTGGGACGCCAGAATCACCGTCGAGCCCTCTTGAGGTGTCGTGGGCTAGTCGACGAAACACCGAGGATGGAAGGTGCCCACTTGAAGACCCCAGAGATGTACCCTACTTAGCTCAATCCAGACGGTTGTCATGCTGATGCGCTGGGGAGACCGCACTATGGTTGATCCCTCGAGCCAGCATTGCAGCCGCTGTGTGTGCTGATGCGCTTAGGGAGGCAAAATAAGCTGATCCCTGGAGCCAGCATTACACTTCACCCATCAACACCAGACAGAAGGATATCTACATCATCATATGGAAGGAAGCGCAAATGGATGGAGACACATATGGATCACATTAGTTTACTGTGAAGCTACGTCTTAGTTGGTGCTTATCTTGGCGAGAGCCAAGTTCAAATCAGCATGAAGTTTTAACATCTACTCTCATGTAATGGAAATCATGAAGATCTGGATACATCCAGTGACTGCTGTGAATAGTGCAGCTGGCAACAAGGGAAAGACCTCGTGACAGCCTGGAGAGACAGCTGACTGGAGGAAAGAGACCCCTTGTCGGCAGTATCCAGCTCTGTGTTTACAGGATGCTGGAGACACCCGCCCAAGGCTTCAAAAGAAATTAAAGAGAAAAATACCCCTAGAGTTCGCAGAGCGGGGCGAAGATGACTCAACGTTGGACAACACGGTTAAGGACTTAGGAATGGAAACAGATATGAGTATGGAGAGTACTTCACAAAAGACTAGTTCAAGATCTGCAGTTAGCAAAGACATGGAACTCCAGGTTTGTGTCTGCGGCTGGAGCAAGGCGACAACAGTCAGGGGTTTGAAGATTCATCAAGGGAGAATTAAATGCTTGAGGGAGAAGGGACAAGGGCCTCAAGATTGATCAGTACTTCTTACTAAGTCAGTCAAGTCAG
The DNA here is from genome assembly GCA_030684275.1 of Acipenser oxyrinchus oxyrinchus. NCBI lineage: Eukaryota > Metazoa > Chordata > Actinopteri > Acipenseriformes > Acipenseridae > Acipenser > Acipenser oxyrinchus. The sequence goes on from CM060269.1 coordinate 6,687,789, forward strand.
TCGAATGAAATCCAGCGACAGGAAGCAAACCACAGTTCGCAGGATATCAGCACCCTGTCATAGATGTGAGGAGGACTTGCATGGACACAGTTAGTGATGAACCTAATGATCCTTGTGAACCCGGTCAGACAAACCAGCGTAAGAGAGAAAAGAACCTCAACGGGCACAAGCCTGGAGTTAAATGGCCAAGAGCTTGTGAGAAAACTGCATGGGACACAGTAAACACAGATCTCTGCTTTGCATTGGAAAGGTTAAGTGGAACAGTTGAAAAGAAACTGGATAAATTTGGGGACATCATCTACGATATGGAAGCTAGAGGTTTGAGTTGAGAAAAGGAAGGAAAAAGTACAAACTATTCCTGGAAAGTCTAGACGGCAGCAGGAGATTGAACGCTTAGTTAGAGAAAGGAGACAGCTGAGGAAGCAATGGAGAAGAGCAGAAGAAAGTCAGAAGGAGGGACTCAATCTTTTACAAAGAGTCATAAAAGATAAGCTTGCAACACACTACAAAAGAAGGAGCGGCGAGAACTAACTTTATAAAGACCCATTCAAATTTGTAAAGAAGTTATTCACCAGTGAGAAGAATGGCACACTAAAAGCATCTAAGTTTGAGTTGGAGAGATATTTGGAGGAAACGATTCAGATTCAAAAGGCAGGAGCCTATGTCAATTCCTTCAGACATCCCACCTATCAATCCACCAGAATACCAAATGGAGGACTGTGCACCTAAGTGGAAAGAAGTAGAGCAAGCTGTGAAAAGCAAGGGCTTCATCATCTCCAGGGCCTAATGGCGCTCCGCACAGAGTGTATTAAGAGTGCTTCAGGAGTTCTACTTAATCCTGTGGAAACTGATGAAAGTAGCATGGGAAAACAGGTTGTACCAAGAGCATGGCCGAGCAGGTGGAGTCTTTATACCTAAAGAAAAAGATTCTAGCAGCATCAGTCAGTTTCACTCTATTTCCTATTAAACGAGAAGGCAAGATTTTCTTCAGCATTATTGCTCAGAGATTGTCAACTTACCTATTAAAGAACTGCTTCATTGACACTTCAACACAAAAAGCTGGCTTTCCAGGTTTCCCAGGATGCTTAGAACACATCAATGTGATCTGGCAACAAATTCAATCAGCTAAAAAGGAGAGGAAGGAGCTCCATGTGACATTCCTGGATTTGGCTAATGCATATGGTTCAGTGCCACATGAACTCTTTGGGCAGCATTTGATTTTTTCAGTGTACCAATGACAATAACAAATCTAGTGAAAGCCTACTTTGAGATTTGCAATTTAGTTTTTCAACTTCAGAATTCAGCACTACATGGCAATGCCTAGAAGTTGGAATAATGGCAGGATGCACCATTTCTCCACTGGCTTTTACCATGGCAATGGAAGTAATCATTAGGGCATCAAAATGGGTAGTGGGAGGAGAGCGCTTGGCTTCTGGAATACGACTACCACCAATTCGAGCATACATGGATAACATGACAACCATGACTACAACAGTAGCCTGCACTAATCGGTTATTGGGCAAATTAACCAATAACATTGAATGGGCACGAATGCAATTCAAGCCCACTAAATCAAGGAGCATCTCTATAATTAAAAGGTAAAGTAGTAGATAAAACGTTCATTAATGGTGAGGCAATACCAACAGTGTCTGAGAAGCCAGTGAAGAGCTTTGGGAGATGGTACGACGGGGATCTAAAGGACACAGTTCGTGTGGGAGAAGTTAGACAACAAGCTGTGGAAGGGTTGAAGAGCATAGACAGCAGTGCTTTACCAGGCAAACTAAAACTCTGGTGCTTTCAGTTTGGCCTACTGCCAAGGTTGCTGTGGCCACTGACTGTGTACGAGGTTTCTTTGACAATAGTAGAGAAGCTGGAAGCTTTAATCAGTTCATACATCAGGAAATGGTTGGGAGTTCCACGCTGCCTCAGCAGAGTGGGACTTTATGGTAAAGGAATACTGCAGCTACCTGTCTCCGCCTAACCGAGGAGTTTATGCGCCAAGTCTCGACTGGGAATGACATTAGTAGAGTCACGACAAATGCGTAAGGGAGGCAGCACCTGTGTTGAAAACTGGAAGAAAGTGGGTGGCAAAGAAAGCTGTGGAGGATGCAAAGGCTGCCCTTCGAATTGGTGATATCATGGGGCAAGTTCAGCATGGAAGAGGGGTCTTGACTCAGTTTAGCTCCTCCTACATTGCACAAGGCAGCCCCAGCGAACGGAGGAAGCTTGTAGTCAACGAGGTGCAAAAGCAGGAGGAGAGGATGAGGATATAAAGGCCATTTCCCAGGGCAAGCAGGGAGAATGGATGAGATGGGAGAGTGTGGAACAACGCAAGATTGGCTGGCAAGACCTATGGTCAATGGAACAGAGCAGGATCAGTTTCCTTATAAGGTCAACATATGATGTTCTCCCATCACCACAGAACCTAAACCTCTGGGTAGGAGAGGATCCCTCATGTCCTTTGTGTTCATCACCTGCAACATTAAGGCACATTTTGACAGGATGTAAGGTGTCTCTTAGCCAAGGACGGTTTACTTGGCGCCATGACCAGGTGCTGCGATGTTTGGCCTTAGCATTGGAAGACAAGCTTAACATGACCAATAAGTTGCCACCTGTTCCATCAAAACATTACACACAAAAGACAACATTCCTCCGCCCAGGAGAGCAACCACCAAGAAAAGGTGTTAAAACCAATCCTACCAGGACAACTGGAAGCTGCTAGAGACTGGAAAATGCTGGCAGATGTTGGTCAACGGCTTATTTTTCCACCTGAGACTGCCACCACAAACCTTCACCAGATATTGTCTTGTGGTCTGGATCAGCACGCCTTGTTCACCTGGTAGAGTTAACAGTGCCATGGGAGGATGCTGTAGATGAGGCGATGAGAGGAAGAAATTGTGGTATGCTCAACTAGCCACTGAAGCGAACAGCGAGGATGGAGAGTCTGGGTTTACCCAGTGGAAGTGGGATGTCGAGGATTTGTGGCACACTCTACAACCCGTTTCTTAGAGATGTCGGATTCAATGGCCAAGAGTTGCGCCGCACAGTGAAGAACTTATCTGAAGCAGCAGAGAGGAGCAGCAACTGGCTGTGGTTGAGACGGAAAGATTCTGGCTGGGGATCTCAAGCACAATAGAAAGAAAGAAAGGCTGATGTACAGGTAAGTAAGCTGGGCTGAGTTGAGTGGGGACGGAGGGGGTGATGCTGGGACGCCAGAATCACCGGCCGAGCCCTCTTGAGGTGTCGTGGGCTAGTCGACTAAACACCGAGGATGGAAGGTGCCCACTTGAAGACCCCAGAGATGTACCCTACTTAGCTCAATCCAGACGGTTGTCATGCTGATGCGCTGGGGAGACCGCACTATGGTTGATCCCCGGAGCCAGCATTGCAGCCGTTGTATGTGCTGATGCGCTAGGGAGGCAAAATAAGCTGATCCCTGGAGCCAGCATTACACTTCACCCATCAACACCAGACAGAAGGATATCTACATCATCATATGGAAGGAAGCGCAAATGGATGGAGACACATATGGATCACATTAGTTTACTGTGAAGCTAAGTCTTAGTTGGTGCTTATCTTGGCGAGAGCCAAGTTCAAATCAGCATGAAGTTTTAACATCTACTCTCATGTAATGGAAATCAAATCATCAACCTGCGAATGACCAGTTACAAGCATTTCTCATCTCCAAGAGCTTTGCATTGGTTTCACAGACCCCGATTAGGATAAATCGACTACCTTAGAAGTATGACATTAGTCTTTAAAGTCATTATTTCTAAAAGAAAGGAATGTTCAAGTTGTAAACATCTTCTGGACTTCAAGTTATCGTAATTTATTTTGCACAATACATAGTTAAAGATATAGTTATTTAATTGATCATTTTGGCAGGTCATGTTTGGTCATGAAAATGAGCTTATAAAAACACATCATTACCCTTTCCTTTGTGGACAAGGCCTCTGGAAATGAAGAGAAACCTTGACCTCTCCACTGCAGCTTGGAGTGTTCTTTGTACAAGATGATTGTATTTCAAATGGCCTTACTCTTAATTAAATGTTACAGCCAACAGGGCTGAGCACAGCTGTGCATGTGTTTTTTAGCTGGGCACTAGTAAGAGTTACAGTTGCAATGACAGTATGTGAAGCACTCACGGTGTCTGAGAGGACCTCACTGTTGGTGGGCAGTATATGCGCAATACGAACAAAGGGCAGCAGAGACGACAGAATCTCCTTCAGCTCCTCAATATCCAGATCTCGCCGCTTCACTCCCCGCTTGTTCACACTGTGAGCTGTGCCACTCAGCAAGTTGGGTTCTGTGTCGAGAAAAAAAAAAAAAAAAAAAAAAACTTTAAGATGATGCCAAAAATAAATAGCCCTTGGGGTCCATTTACTTAAGACTCAACTAGGCAAAAACACTCAAGCCAAGTACAGCATGATTATAAAAGTTGTTTTGCCAGTGCTTAGTATTAGACCCTGGGGAAAACATTCATGGAGGCATAGATACACATCCACATCATAGGTGGTCAGAATTCAACAGATTTAGCCTGATGCAGAGAGCAACTTTTGTACACCTGTCCTACAAAAATGGATAAATGCTCCTGGAGCATACTGACAAAAACCTTCACCAAGGCTCTTGCAGTGGAGAAACCACTCAGTCATATGATTGAATTTAAAGAAACTGATGCCCTAAATGCAATGAATAATTGCATCTGGTGTGGATCAGATGTGATTACTGGTTACACAGGATCCACATAATGAACTTACATTTCACTTATGAAGACATGCAGAACAATGGCACCCCCTTAAAACATATATTCTCCAGGTTTATAACTTTTTTCATACTCGGCTGGCCAATTGAAATCATACTGTAGTTCTTTGCATTGAAAGTCTGCTCCAAACAGATACTGTACAGATCAATTAAATTACTGTATACTGTAAAGCAAGTTCCAAAATCTACTGTTTAGTGTCTCGAGTTAAGTCAGTTAATTGTATCTTTCAAAATTGTTGTGTTGAGGAAAGGTTGCAATAACCCTGACCTTTACTCAGACCGGAAAGTGAAAAAAAAAAAAATAGTAAAAATAAATAAAAGATTAAGAATGAAGGAAACACGAGGGCACCGTCTTAATGAGGCATGTCTCAGAATCCTGCTACACAGCTTCAGGGAGAAAAGTACTTGGAAAGTCTGACTACAGAATCCATTACCAACTGTTCTCTGTCTAGTCGATTCACACACTAAGTAGCGACGATGCTCGGCTAGTTCATTACACTTTGCATTCAAGGTTCATTTAAAATTTAAAAAAAGTCATTTTAATAGATGCACCTTAATCAACCCAGCAAGTTTTTTTCTTTATAAATTATTTAACCTCTGAAAATGGTGTTTCTCACCTCTGTCTGCCATTCTTTTTATAAGCTGGTGCTCTCCCCACTTGATGACATATTTGAGGATATCTTGCTCACTTGCCTGCAAAGAAATTTTTGTTTTCATTTATTACATTTTTTTGTATCATCCTTGTTGAGATGTTGTATTAAGTGACAAGATGGAATCTTTGGAAGAGAGTGCAATTACAATGTATTGTGGCGATACACTTGTGGCTCATTACTTTGTTGCCTGCATATTCCAAACAAATAAATTACAAATCAAAAGAACCAACAGATATTCAAGAAGTGGGTGAGATTCTCAATTTTCAACCCTAAAGCGCTCCATTAACAGTGGTGTTAAAGCCTTGATTACCCCTTTACCAGGTCCTTCTGTCCTGATCTACTATTAAAGCAGGTCCAAATTATATACAGTACATACAAGACTCTCTTCTGTAGCCTTTTCGTCATACATGCTCACATTCTTCATAGTCTAAAGATCTAAACCTTCAGTTAAAATAACTGGTCTTTGGAGCCCAGGTACAGTACATTCATCCAATGGCAGTATGGGGTATGTCATTTTAAAAGATTTGATACACCACAGAGCACTTCTTTTGCAAATGTAATAATAATAATTATATTTATTCTATAGTATAAAATCTTGGGAACATAATAATCAAATCATTATGGGTAGTCTGGCACATATTTCTCATTACCTGTCAAAAATATAGGACATATTTATTGGAAAAATACCAAACAGCTGCCAATTGATTTTTATTGTTGTTTTCTAAACATAATGCTAAGCATGTATTTAGCGAACACGTAGTGCTAATAAAATACCCTCAACACTAAATGTGTCTTGTCTCCAGCTTTTCATCAAAAACAGAGCATGAAACCAGAACAAATAATGTATTTGTCGTCAACCTACTGTAGCTTTATATTCTAAATGCATTTAACAAAAAAGTGATTTACTATTAAGAGATGGTTACATTTGGTACTTATTGACTAACATCCTTCAGAAACAAACTGAGTTTCCACAGACCTCAAATAAAATAAATATGCAGATATAATTCTGCAGCATTCTGCTGCCAAGAAACAAGAGCATTCTACATTAAAATACCACAGTGGCAGAAACCAAAAATACAATGATGCATGAGAAAACCAAGAAAAACACAAAACAAAACAAATTAAGAGTTACTTGGACACCGCCGTGTTCCTAATTTTGCCCAAAACATCTGGTAAGTAGTTTTGAAAACATCAGTAAGCAAAAGCTAAGTACAGCTGTCTCGGATGCCTGCAATGGAAACTGTACCGTCATTACAGCAAAGCCTACTTGGCACTAGAAGACAAAACTGAAGTCTCTACTGAACTTAAATACATAACTTTCTGCTTCATGCACTATCCAGTGGAAGCAAATGGAAAATAAAGGAAAGCAGAGATTAAGAGATGAATGAGATTAGTCTCGCAGTTAACAGGAAATGGCTTGTCGTTCAGCTTTGCAAAGCTAGGCAGTTTGTTTATTTATTTTAACTTGGTATACCCTTGAGGAACAAAATTTCAAGTTTGAATAAGTTGAACAGAGAACACAGAAGGACCATAAATCTTAACAAATGCAGCGAGATTTGCCAGTTGCCTTTGCAATCAACAAGCAATGGCTGTGTCTGCTACGTGACACGGGACTTCATTCTGCATCTTTTGCACAGGGAATATATTTCCTCATGTTTCTTTACCACCACTGGTCAATTAAAGGCTGCACAGAACAGTGGCATTGAAAATTTGATGCAATAATCCAACAATTAACAGTCTGGACAAATTCTCAAGTGTCTTTTCTGCATTCTATTTGCCCTACTGGCACCTTACCTGTAGATAGTCGGACTGGATAGCAGTAAGCAAGTCGTCTTTATTGAGCTCATAAAGAACGTCGGAGGTCATGACCTGGCTAAACTCCTCGCAGAGGAAATGAAGGGCCTGGCGATAGACCCACTTTGACCCGTAGGGCTGAGAACTCCACCTCAGGATGACAATCAAAGAATCAAGAGAGATGCTCTCCACGATGATATCTTCACAGCCTAGAGGAAAAGTTTCAAAGCACAAACATTACGAAGAGATAGTGTTAATACGAATTACAGATAAGCAATACAGATTCAATCTCCTTTATTTTACATGATTATACTTCCCAATTTAAAAGCATATCATTCGCTTTTGCACTTATATCAGAATTCTCCAAAAGTAGCTTCACCTCCCCCTTGAAACCTGCCTGACATTAAGCTACTGCTGCTGTATCTCTTGCAGCAGGTGGAGTTTACAAATGACATTCAAGGTTCACTACAGATCAGCAACAAAAATAAGAGGAGATTGTGGTCCCCCCCCCCCCAACAACAACAAAAAGTTGTTTGTTGTACTATTAACAGTTTCTACAGAGCTGATATTTGTAACGCATGATTTTAACAAGCTGAATATTGTCTAAACCTTAAATCATATTCCTAACAAAGCAATCATATTTCTAGCCAGAATTCTAAGATTACTGTAAAATATATATTCATATGTTTAAGTCTAACTTTTGATTGCACTTGGATATGAATGTAGTTTTGATGGTGATATAGAAGGATATTGTGGCAAAACTCTAGATTACAGTAAGGTATTTTTACACATAGCTAAAGGCGTGTCTTGAGAAACATGCATTTGGATACCTTACTTGTCGAGATAGCGCAAGTATTTATGTTACAATTACTTCATGAATCAATCCCTCCACATAATTGAGGGCTCATTAAATTATCACCACAAAATTATGCAAATTATACTATCGAAGGTTTGAACCCTCCTTCGGTAATGTGTTATTATTTGTTTGTTTAGCAGACGCCTTTATCCAAGGCGACTTACAGAGACTAGGGTGTGTGAACTATGCATCAGCTGCAGAGTCACTTACAATTACGTCTCACCCGAAAGACGGAGCACAAGGAGGTTAAGTGACTTGCTCAGAGTCACACAATGAGTCAGTGGCTGAGGTGGGATTTGAACCGGGAACCTCCTGATTACAAGCCCTTTTCTTTAACCACTGGACCTTCGAGGTCAAAATGTACCCTTTGTTGCAGCCCTATTTAAATCATTCGAGCACAGCCTTAATAATTACAGTAACAACCGATAACCAGACAGGAGAGAAGTCCTGGAAAAAAAGTTTGTGAACTTAAGGGTGGGTACCTCCATCCACCTTCACCAATCCATGGCATGCCATTTGGACTCCAATCTCCCGCCAGCATTGCAGGGGTGCAAATGCATGTCCAGGATTGGCGAATCCAGACAGACTGGTAACCAACACTCCCCCCCAGCTAGCTAGTGGTGTGGCACAGCAAAACATTATGTAATACAGAAACATAAAAAGCCAAACAAATGGGACAGTCAATAAGTCCTGCAACGATGGAAATTGGCAGGTCGTTTTAATATTGTAGCGTTGAGCGTGTTGTAGGTTCTACCAGGATACAGTGCAGCTGGGACAGCGGCAAATGTGCAACATTTACACACACACACACACACACACACACACACCATGGTTATGCAGTTGTTCTTTTGCCAAGCCAAATTTCAGCCAGTTTTGTTTCCCCTCCATATGCAGTAAAAAAATAAAAATAAAAATCAGTCAGCATTTCAAAGCAGCAGGCATCTAGGAGTTCTGCCCAGAACATCCCCACAAGAATGCCTTTGATATGAGATCACACTTACTGTACAGCCCCCCCTCATTCAATGGCAAAACAAAGGAGAACAAACAAATGGAAAAGAATGCATTTCAAAACAATGGAATTTAAATTGGCTGCAAAATGTGTCATAAAGTGTAAACCACATTCAAATCAACAGACAAGAAGATACCATTTAACGATAACCCATGTACCCTGCACCTCTGTGTTCTGCTGCAGTAGTCCACCTCTGTGCTACTGGGCCTGAAGCTTTTCCATTTGGGCATCAGGTCCCGTTGCATTACCCACCTACTAGCTGGATTGGACGCGAACAGCAATCTGACATTTTAAAGAGAGAGGATTTCAGACCAAAAGCACAGGTCTACAGCAGTGAGGTCTGAAATCCACTTCACAATCCAGACGTGATACAGTGTTTCTAAATGTCAAGTCTGTTTACTCCATCGCAAGGGCTCAGTAAAAAATGAGCCTTTGTGGCTAACTGCACGGTCAAGGGAGAGAGTTTGTAAGTTATGCTTTTCTATCCCTGCAAAGTAAAGGATTATTAACTCTAATTTTTTTAATTTTTTTTTTTTTTTAAATATCAGTTGTATACCAACAAGGAGCTCAGATCCAAGTCTGAGGTAAACAAAGCTCCCAGTTTGACAAAGCAAATTGCAATCCATTTAAATTAGTAAAAAAAAAAAAAGTGACTGCTGATTGAAATGAGCATTTCCCAACTAGTTACAGAACATGTAATTGAATTGACAATCAATAAGTTAAAAGGACAATCCTAAAAGCAAATTACAATTGACATCCACGCTTACAGTATATGTTAATGGCTTTAAAAACAAGAGTGCCATAGTAGATCTTTGTTTGGTGTAATTACAGTGTCTCACAAGCAGGTGCTGATATTGCATTGGGCTAATAATTTATTGAATTTGGATTGAAAACATGATCCACTGCACGTGAATCTTAAATCAAATCTTGATTGACAATGTTATAGGCTTTCTTTTATGTTTGGATTCATCCTTCAGTTTTACTTAATTCCCCCAAGGTCATTTTTTCCCTACTAAAATTCTGAAATAGAAAAATAAAACACACACACACACACACACACACACACACACACACACACACACACACACACACTGGACTTTCTCTTATTTTACACTACTGTGTGACAGCATAAGATTAGAAAAAATGGCTGCTAGAATGAAATTCTCAGAAGATGTTAAAACAGCTACAACAAGAACAAGAACACATCTCTGAAAAATGAAGCAAATCTTAATGGTCAATATCCTATGCTACATGCAATAAAAGTCCCACCACTGAAAATGCATAGATTTTTTTTTGCGGCAAAAACAGTTGATTTTATACTGTAGTGCTTGTACTCTCTGTGAAAGTGCAAGAAACAGACATTTTCAGAAAGAAATGAAAATGTGTTATAACCCTTTCCTCAGCAGGGTTGCAGGACAGTGAACAATAGCCATCTTAATTGTTATGGCACATGGAGGGTTTGACACTGGAGATATAGCTGGTAATAAAATTCAATTTAAGCAAAAAAAAAAAAAGTACTTCTAAATACAAACAAATTGCATATAACAAAGGTTGAGATTGTATTAAAATTAAAGAAGCAGGTATGGAACTGCAGAATGTGCCAGTTTGCTTTTATTTATTTTTGTCAAACTATGTTGGTCACTTCACATCTCTCTCGTGAGCATCCTGGAACTGAACAATTGGTTTTTATATTGCTTTCTGGTTTTCACCATTGTATTGCCTCTGATTTCCCTGAAGTTCACTCCCCACTGAGGCAGTACCAATTGATCAGATACCTTGTGTTTCTTTTATAATAGAGCAGCTCTTGTCTCTCATTTCCAAAGCTGGTGAGCATTTAACTTCAACTTGTTTTCTCCAGTAAAGGAAGGGAGGAAGTCTTCCCTTTTCATATAAATAGGTGAGGAGCGATGCTCTTGAAAGGTGATGTGCTCCCAGCACTGGGAAATGAAGTGCTATTAAGCATCAGCTGGGCGTGACCAACAACATGGGCAGCTGCAGAGAGAGCTTCTCCACAGTGTCTAAATCAAACTAAGAATACAGTACAATTTACATTATCCCATAATATGATGTGCGTAGGGAGCAGAAACACAATAAAAGCCTGGTGCATCTGCAGTTAACGCAGCACAGGGTCCCTGTGGCATTTTGTTAATTACCTGTTTGTTTATGAATTGGATGATAAAATGAAGTGTTTGCAAAAGATCCCCGTTTGAGACCACAGGAGTCTGAAGATCCTCTCGTTAGCCACACAGCAGGTATGGGACAGAGAGTTGAGCTTCTCCTATATACGGTAGAAACAATGCCCAACACATTATGCTGTGGGATTCTCCAAATCATACCTAAAAAGAACCATCCTTAAGGGAAAGAGAGGGGATTTCATTTGGTCTTTGTACAGTATCTACTGACTAAAGTATCTACATAATAAGTGATTCATTTTTTACATTTTTTTTATTCTCTATTTGCAATCCAACGAATTTTGCATTGTTCATTTTTTAAAACTATATTAAAACAGCACTTACTTGAGCAAGAACCATTTTGACTTTCGTTTTAACAGGCTTGTCATTGACCCTCACCCTACAGTACTGTATGCTCTCCCATGCTGTGCTGTGTAAATGCTCTACCTTCCAGCTATACAACTAAACATTTATACCTATTACAAATGTATACATTTTTCTTCAACAAAGCCAACTTACCAACGTTTCAGTATGTTTAACATACATTTGTCAAGGGAAAGTGTGTTTCAAAATCAAACAGTGGAGGTACAGTACATATAGGCTTTTGTTGCTATGGCAACTACTTACATTTCTATATAAACCTATGAATGTGCTTGTGGTATGTGTATATACACACTATTAATAATATTTTTTGGGGGGAAGGGGGTGATGCGATACTGTAGTTCAAGCAATTTAAACTTGAAAATATTTCCTTAATTACTGCTTTGATGTGTGATGATATTACAGAAATAAATGACAAATAAGAAAAGTATCAGGCTGCTGTACAAGCATCTTCATTTAACAACTGTATCAGAGCTCTGAAAACAGTGAAATAATTCAACCCCCTTAATCCACTATACTAACGTTAAGATAGAGGAAAGACAGGGGGGGAAGGGGGGAAAACAACGGAGGATAACTGTGGTAAATAAAGAAAACAAACAGCACACTGCCCTCCAGCCTGCATGCTCACTTTCAGTACAGTCTGAAGCCTCTCTCACCCTGTCACTACAGGAATCTGTTCTACATGGGCTGGATTAACAATTATTGATTCCTTGAGCGTTCTCCCATGTTACAGCAATGCTTTTTGTTACGCCCTATATCCTAATTACATTTTAGCTGCGTTTTCCAAGGGATGTGTCAGTGTTTTTGGAGATCAAACACAGACTAATGAGCCCAAGGAAACGCCTGCCAACTGGCTGTTCTCACAAAGCCCAGGATTATTCCTGTAGAAGAGCCGTGATTACTGGGCGGCTTTTAATCCAGCAGCCAAGAGGGTCATTTAATACCTACAAAGAGAGCCCAGAAAACAGGGCATTTAACAAAAGGTGAATAGGGATGCTTTGGTTCAAGTCTGCATTTGTAAACCTTTCCCATCTGCTAAATTACAGGCTAGTATCTCATAATTGCAAGGCTACAAATGCTCTTATTTCTTGGCAGTTTATTCAGGGTATAGGGCATTAAAGGAGGCTGGAAGAAGAACCCAATTGAATTCCACTGCACTTGGAGTCAAACTTGACTTCTTGTTATTATTAAAGGGTTTAATGGTGGTGGTGGTGGGGGCTACAGCAAAGCAAATGTTACCAACAATGACAGTAACATGTGTAGTATGTAATGCATCCTCTGAAAGAATGTTTCAAGATGAGACAATTTGTTATATTGGGGTCTGTTTTAACAATCTAAACAGCACTTTACTGAAGACCAGTTTCCACTGTATTGTAACATTTGAAGTTGCGGCTTTGGGAAAACAGCAGCAAGATGTATATAGAGTTAAAGGGTAGTTCTAGACAATACACCATTCCCCACTTTTACCAAACATTTCACACTGGTATGATCTCAAATTAGTGTAGCTACAGTACCAGTACATTAATTGGTACTACTATTTCCACAAAATTGTCCTACAAATCAAAAAACAGATTTAACGCTAAATTATACTATAGAAATGGACACTTATTTAGTTGTTTATTTTACACTTTGGGAAACGACAAGAAAATAGACTGATAAGTTGACAGCCTTGGTCAAGAGAGACAGTTCACATCATGGGCACATCAGCTCACATGGCAGGATGAGGTCTCTATTTTTTAATTAACTTCATTGGCCACTGCAGCAGTGAGATAGGATGAGAATATAAATACAGAGCAAATTTCCATGTAATAAATACCAGCTCTTACTGGGTTTTTGTCTAATATTGACTAAACACATGCACACTTTTAAAACCAATAGATATTTTATAATCTAAAACTTAGACAAACGGGATTCAAACTCAAAAAATTAAACAAATGCACTTACTCACTTTCTTTATGCATTTTATTCTAACATTCGGTAACAAAATATAAGCACAAGTATATGAAATCAAGTTGGAAACTTATGTGCTCTGAACAACTGAGTTCTGTGCCAGTCAACACCAGCTTGCTTGGTTCAGTCTGTGGGAGGATAGAAAACAACAAGTCATCTGGACCTCAGGTGGTCAGAGGTGCTTTCTCACTCTCAGCTCCTGCTACCCTATGTTGTCTCTGCAGCTGCATTTGTCACCAGGAATCACTCTTGGCCTGTATCATAGCTCTACTGTATCATGTATCAAGGCCAACTTGTGCTAGCTGGCACCATGCCTCTAACTGGTTCATCACAGACTGAGGTACCCAGTGAGCTGCAGTGTGATGTGTGGCAACTACAAATTGGTGACCTTTCAAAAATTGCATCTCCATTAATACCAATAATGCATGTGTTTAGTCAAACAGGCAACAATGCAAAATGTTTAATCTTGGAGTACTGGGGGGAAACTCACTGCTGCATTACAAAAACAGCCAATATAGAGGACAGGTTTATTGTGAAGTTTCTTTTGCTATAATATTCTTTTCATTCCCCTACACAACACCTGCCTCAAAGATCCAGAGAAACCTGTCATACAGTACTGCTGACTTCCAACCTCCTACCAGTTTATGGACAGGATGCATGGAACTTCTGTACAGTATAGAGGCAAACAATTATAATAAACTGCTTCTATGGATACCCTTCGTAACTTCAGTATGACACAATATCAACACTACTGAATAAACCCAAAAGGAAGATTAGCAATAAAAAAATCATAAAATCTATTCTGAAACTGTTCAAACCATTCCTAGCTAAAACAGTAAAATGTCTCAATAATCCGGTCACACAAAAACTAAAATGAAAAATCAAGCAAAATCACTTAAAAACAGCATCCAAAAATAGGTTTGTTTTCCAATGGACAGTGTGACGGTGAAACTACAGTCTTGATTTCAGTACAGTAAGTAAAATTCTAGAAAACAAATGCACATAAAAAGGTTACATTTAAAAGAATGCCTTAATGTTGGATTGTTGTAACTATGGGAGTATACTTACCTACACCCAGGTGACTGGAAGGACCTCATTTTTGTTCCCCTATTTTCTCATGTTGGCCAACAGCTTCTCTTTCTGAAATTTTCCTTCTATTCCCCTAATTTCTCCTTTGTGGTTTTTTCTTTTGTGGTTTTTTCCACCTCGTCTGTGTTCAGCAACAACACTTACCAGAATTATTTTGTGCATTTTTTTTTTTTTTTTTTTTTTTTTTTTTTTTTTTTAAAAAGGCCTACATTTAGGATAGGGCATCTAAACTTGAATAGGAGATTAACAATCAAAATGAGAAGCGTAAGGTTATGATTTACAATGAAGCACTACAGTCATTTTTTTTTTTTTTTTTTTTAAATGACGGCCTACATATTTAGGGATTGTTTGAAAGAAACCATGTTAATGCTTTGTACTATTATATTTGACTGCATTATAAGGAGTGTTTTGGGAGTGGCTTGAGGGAATGCTGGGATTGCTCAGGCCTATACAGTCTGTTTGCTGGCAGATGTTGGAGTTCCTCAAGGAGTAAAGTGCGTGGAGAGGTAAGCTGTCCCCTAGCTATAGAGGTTACACTAAGGACTGAAAGTTGAAAGCTGGCAAAAAATATGCCATTTGCTATATGGTTTACAGAGAGCATTTTTTTTTTTTTTACTTATATGTTATTGCTGTCTAGTTTTTATGTCTGGGTACCATGAATAAACGGACCATCCATTTCGCTGAAAATAAGTGAGTCATCTGGACTTGCTTCATCCTGGGCATCTGACCCAGCAACAGGCAGCAAACTTGTTTTAAATAGCCACCAATTGCAACAGAGTCATGCTATATCAAGTCATCCAAGTCATATGCTGTGAATCAAATTTTACTGATACTTGATGCAAAGTACTTACTAGCCAAGAACCAAAAGCACCAGAAAACACCTTATATAAAAAGGGCAAAATGTAATCGTGACAGCAGAGAAATGGTTATTGCCTGTTGGCTTATTCAAGTTACTGAGTTACAGACCTCAATGTTACAGTACGGTATTTCCTATAAACTAATTGGTTTCTCCACTACATTCTAGATAACACTTACTTATACATACAAATTCATTAGTACAAAAAAAAAATGACCCCCCTGATTTTCACTCTGTGAAAATAGGTTAGTGACCCACTCTCCAAATTGGCTTTTAGCTTCTTCTACTCTGCATTTCAGTAGGGTAGGCACAGTAATAAGTTGGGTCTGTAAGAAAGTGGTTTGCCCACAAACATTGTGTTTTATACCGTATATGGATGTGCTTATACTCTTCACCCCCAGAGTAATTTGAAGTAAGGTATTAATTAATTGAATAAAATGCATTAATTACTCAACAAAAAAACAATGCTTGTTTGTGCAATTACTTTAGGAGTTTCAATCGATAACAATCTGACTGATTTAATATAGAACCCTTATGTGAACAACACTAATTTGTATTTACGTTATTATTTGTCTACCTTTCCTTTGTACTTTTGATATTAAATAATTAGACTTCACTTTCCTTAGAAATGCAGTGAATTGTGGGACTGTAGCACTGGGTAAGATGTAAGCTCTGAAATCTTGACAAAGAAATACAAATCCCAGTTTCCACAGCTGTAGTTCTTGAATTAGGTTTAAGGAAAGGTCACATTTACTGTACAACCTCAGTATGGCAGAAGGGCAGTAAAAATGTCAATTACTTGGAAAATACAAGCATTAGCACACCCCTAACAGTATACATTGTGGATATCAGCCACTGTTCTTTATTGCAAAAAATAAAATTATATGGCAGGTGTGAAAAAATGCTACAAAATAAGAATGCTTTCAAAAATAGACATGTTAATAGATTATATTTATCAATTAACTAAATGCAAAGTGAGTGAACAGTAGAAAAATCTAAATCAAATCCATATTTGGTGTGACCACCCTTTGCCTTCAAAACAGCATCAAGCATCAATTCTTCTAGGTACACTTGCACACAGTTTTTGAAGGAACTCGGCAGGTAGGTTGGCCCAAACATCTTGGAGAACTAACCACAGTTCTTCTGTGGATTTAGGCAGCCTCAGTTGCTTTCTCTCTTCATGTAATCCCAGACAGACTCGATGATGTTGAGATCAGGGCTCTGTGGGGCCATACCATCACTTCCAGGACTCCTTGTTCTTCTTTATGCTGAAGATAGTTCTTAATGACTTTCGCTGTATGTTTGGAGTCGTTGTCATTCTGCAGAATAAATTTGGGGCCAATCAGATGCCTCCCTGATGGTATTGCATGATGGATAAGTATCTGCCTGTACTTCTCAGCATTGAGGAGACCATTAATTCTGACCAAATCCCCAACTCCATTTGCAGAAATGCAGCCCCAAACTTGCAAGGAACCTTCACCATGCTTCACTGTTGCCTGCAGACACTCATTCGTGTACGCTGTCCAGCCCTTCGGCGAACAAACTGCCTTCTACTACAGCCAAATATTTCAAATTTTGACTCATCAGTCCAGAGCACCTGCTGCCATTTTTCTGCACCCCAGTTCCTGTGTTTTCGTGCATAGTTGAGTCGCTTGGCCTTGTTTCCACGCCGGAGGTACGGCTTTTGGCGCAAGTCTTCCATGAAGGCCACTTCTGACCAGACTTCTCTGGACAGTAGATGGGTGTACCAGGGTCCCACTGTTTTCTGCCAGTTCTGAGCTGATGGCACTGCTGGACATCTTCCGATTGGAAGGGAAGTAAGCATGATGTGTCTTTCATCTGCTGCAGTAAGTTTCCTTGGCCGACCTCTCGCGCTCACGGTCCTCAACGCTGTCCCGCTTCTTTGTGCTTCTTCAAAAGAGCTTGGACAGCACATCTGGAAACCCCTGTCTGCCTTGAAATTTCTGCCTGGGAGAGACCTTGCTGATGCAGTATAACTACCTTGTGCCTTGTTGCTGTGCTCAGTCTTGCCATGGTGTATGACTTTTGACAGTAAACTGTCTTCAGCAACCTCACCTTGTTAGCTGAGTTTGGCTGTTCCTCTCCCAGTTTTATTCCTCCTACACAGCTGTTTCTGTTTCAGTTAATGATTGTGTTTCAACCTACATATTGAATTGATGATCATTAGCACCTGTTTGGTATAATTGTTTAATCATACACCTGACTATATGCCTACAAAATCCCTGACTTTGTGCAAGTGTACCTAGAAGAAATGATGCTGTTTTGAAGGCAAAGGGTGGTCACACCAAATATGGATTTGATTTAGATTACTTTACAGCATTTTTTCACACCTGCCTAAAACTTTTGCACAGTACTGTATATATATATATATATATATATATATATATATATATATATATATATATATATATATATATATATATATATATATAAAGTCACCAAGTGGTGTCATATATTATTACTTTTTTTTAATTGAATTTGTTAACAGATTAGAATTTACGAAAATGATATAGGCCAATTTGAGATCATTAATTATTATCCACCAGTCTTCAATAAACAAATGTAAATCTGGTAAATTATACATTATGTATTACAAGCAATACAGCATTCAATTATCTTTATGTAAACAAGCTCATTAACTACTGAAATTACTACAGTATTTTGCAGTGCAGGTGAAAGAGCATGAATGCTGTTCATTACTTGAAATTTAAAAGTTCTAAACGAAAACCAAAATTCAATAAATCATTCCCCTTAAGCAATCACTTACTGTTGTTTCAGACACCATAATTAAACATGCAAGAAGCAGCAAAGTATTAATTATCCAGCAAGAATGAGAAGTCCATATCTGATTTTTTGGAAACTGTTAATTTGATAAATACATTTAAGATTGACTGTGCTCAGTCTGTTAAACATCCTCTTTTTAAAATCATGTTCTGCAAAAAAAAAGTTTTGATTTGTGAAAATTCAATTTTTGAAATTCAATTATTGTACATACTGTACATAACATTGACATCCCTTTTGGACAGCTCTACTCACTGAAAATGATGCACAATTTGTTTTTGGTATCCTTTCAAAGGCTGTCCACATGCCTTAAACTGTTTTAAAACTGTAAAAGTGCTAAATACGGTTAGCGTCTACACTACGCAGCGTTTAATTCCATACTCGCGACCACCTCAGGGGGTAGTATTGAGTCCGGTTCTAAATTACATCGCATCGGGTAGTGCGGTTTGTCAGAAATGTGGACGCTGTAATACCGAACTACATTTTTTGTGTATTTCTCCAGTATCCCAAAATACTTTTTGATATGTTTTGCCACCCTTCTGCACCAGCCTGAACACAGAAAAACCTCCCCACCCCACTACCGGTGACCTGATAATCAATGTTCATTTAGTGTAATGCTATTTGTATAATTTTTTAAAAATATATATTTTAAAAAGGGAGAGAAAATAAAAACAGCCATTTATGAAAACAGTACCAATTTTCTTTTACCTTATAAAACTATCCCATCATGCTGTCTGTCTCAGTTATCTGGGCGATTCCTCAATAGGAGTGGTACAGTACATTATAAAATCCCTGTGCAATAACAGGAACGCCATGAATCACCCCACTTAGTTTTACTTCAATTACCTGGTCTTACGTTGAGAAGCTCTGCTTTGGTCTCCCTGACAGTTCATTTCATTTCTGATTGCTCCCACGCCACTGCAGTAGATAAAATTGCCCCACACTCTACTTCATGTTTTCTTTTGTGAACATACAAAAAGCTGGACAATGTACCGATCAGGATTAACCAGAAACATTTTAAGTCACGCTGGTACTGTAAGTAGAAACTAAAAGCGAATTACCAAAAATTGTATATTTACTGTAGGTCTATTTATTTATTCATTAACTACTGCAACTTGAACAGCTCATTTCTGAAATTCTGGGATGTCTTTCCCCCGGGGTGATTTCTCCAATACTCTCCCCTACACACTGCATGAAATGAGAGGTTAATAACACAGAACTGAAGCTGCAGGAAGACCACTGTGGTATTGCTGGAAGCCAAGCAAGATGGTACACCACTCGCTTATAACTCTCAGTGGAATCTGCAAGCATGCTCATTCGATTTAGTTTTGCTTTGTTCCCGAGATCTGCTTTCAATTACGGGCTCAGAATTGGACAAAAAGGGGGGGGGTTGCATTTAGAGCTCAGCTAACAGCCATGGCTTTGAAACAGTCTGGATCGATGTCTTTAAAATGAGATACAGAGAAGACCGGGGCTGTAAACAGTGTCTAATCAAACTACCTTAAGATTACAATTCTCCTGTCACGGGAGTGTCTCTACAGTATAATATTTAGCTTGTGGTACACAGACTCTTAGCTTACTCCTGTTGCCCAGTTGGTTGCAACTTCTAGGTGTGACTATGCTAGCAATTAGGTCAACTTCCTAGTTTTTTTACAGACGGAATTATGGAAGATTGTTATTAGGTTTTAGATTCTATATTCTTACTGTTTGTTGCATCTACTTCCATCAACTGACTTCTTTATCCTACCCAGTAGCGCTACCCGCCCCACCTACCCTGCAGTCGATTCTCATAAACATAAATTATGATTAATGGCTTGTCATCTCCTAGCCATAACAAAAAGCCGTCTGACTGTAATGGTGGAAGAACATAATTTAGTCATACCCCACACCGTGATAAAGCTTAAGTTAAACTTAAAAATGGGCTCCCTATAGATATCTTCATAACAAGTCTGAATGCCCGCCCATAAGAAACCATGGTTAGGCATTCTGATTCTTTGGTTGAAGTCAATATCCTAGCATTTAAGTTAAAAATAAACATCTGTATTTTCTGCAGTAGCAATAATGGTCAACCAGTTACTCAGTTTCAAAATCAACAAAAAACACCACCACAGGAAATTGCTATGCAGCATCCCAACAAAATGAACTAATGGTTACCATTAGGATTTTTTTTTTAAACTGGAAGGCTGTGGGTCCATAGATACTGTACCCTGCTGGGACAGACCGTGCAGAGACTAGCTGTTCCCCATCGGTCTTGCTAGAAAAAAACCCTGCAAGTCAACACATATATGCCTTCTAAAATGCACATTGTAAAATACAAAAGAAACACTGCACAATGGGAATCGGCTTACACATATAAAAAAAAACATTGTGTAATGATGAAAAGATCGGGGGGAAGGGGGGGGGGATGAAACTGCACACCAAACACATAAGAACACTGCAACTCAGCAGTATGACTAAAGTCATAGGCCAAAATTCCAACCCCAGAACTATTCAAACAGCGGGCCAACTACACTACTGAAAAGCAAATCAACAGTCTCAGTATCCAGTATCTTGTAAATTAATTTAGCAGTAAACATAGCCAAGCTGGAGATGGGGGGTAGGGTACCGTACCTTGTGCCAGCATGTTGAATTCCAAGAAGAGGGCTATGTGGTACAGCTCCATAGCTTCCTCGGCCCGGCTCATGTTCCCCTTCCCTGCCACCAGGGCTTGAACTTCACTCAGGCTACCGATCGAGGGGCTGCAGTGCAGGACATAGGAGAGGTCCACTATGTCGGTATACATGCAGTGCAGGATGACCTTGGCGTATTCTTGGGGATGATGGACTCATCCAGGATAATCCTCGTGGGAGTCTGCAGTGTCCTGTCTGTAATCTCCTCTCCGTCCGTATCCTCCTCTGGAGGAGGTTGCGAAAAAGGGAGAGCGAGCTGAAAGAACTGCCTTGTGGGCCCTCAGCTCCTCGTCCAGGCAGCCCTGATTCCCCCCGTAGGCTTCCACAAGCTCAGAGTCCGATGAGAAGCTGAGGACGGAGTCGTAGTAGCACATGTAATCGAAAAGGCCCCGCATGTCTACATCCAGGGAGTTGGGCGTCCCAAACTCCTCACTCAGCTGTACCAGGATGTCCACGTTCTGGAAGCGCGAATCCTCAATGCCAAACTCCCCTGTGTACAAATAGTGCAGCAGCGCAGAGAACATGGGCATGTCAATCCCGGCTGTGTTGATGTCCATCACGATTTCTGCCCCGTACTCTGGAGAAGAGGAAAGCAAGGACTTAAAACGGACACCGCGCTGCCAGGATGGCCCGATGCACGGGGAAGCAGGTGTCCTGGAATAACAGGTCAACATCGGTGCAGTATTTGTACTCGTAAAGATCAGACAGATCTTTCTGCAGCCTAAGGTTTTCTGGCCGGGCCAGGCTGGCTTGGAAGTTAAGCTCCTTAAGGGCAGTGGTGCCCTCGTACTCCTCAACCAGGGCATTGGCATCCCGCACGTCCCAGCCAGAGAGCAGCTCCCGCATCTGCTTGGCATGGTCAGCCGAGCGGCTTGACTTGCGCCTCTTGATGAACTTTTTCTTGAGCGTGGCCAGGCCAGAGGACTTCTTCTTCTTGTCCTGTGGTTTCTCGTGCCCGTGGTCCAGGCTGTAGAGCTTCGACTCGCAGCCATAGCCCTGGTGAGAGTAGGATGAGGTTCCTGAAGAGAGAGACAAAAGAAAATGATAAGCGACTGTGAACCTCTTTAGGAACTTGAATTTTTAAGCGGTTACGTTGGTGGCAGATGGCTGTAAAATCCTGCATGTTAAAACATTGATGGGGATAGAATTTAAATTATAGACCTATACCCTATGGAGATTATTGTGCAAAGAATAGCATATTTTTGCTATTCAAAAAATCTTCTTGGGTATAAAATGTAAACTACTGCTTCAAATGAATTCATATTAAATGTTAATTCACAAGACACGTGCAACTATAAACAATTCTGTAGAATCAATTCTCAAACATTTCACTCAGGTCCGTACTCTTACTTTCTAAACGACAAAAAAATACATCTGATAATAACACAATTATTAAAATCAGTAGTTTAAAATGCAATTTCATTTTTCTCAGGCTAAATTGCAAAAATCTCAGAACATGCAGAGCTACATTAGTTGTCAAATTCAAGTATTGACCCTCCATTTGCTCCCTCTCCATAAATGTACATTTGCCTTGATACACTGGATAGTAATTAACTGCTAATACAGTATACATCTAAACTGTACCTGAATGACAGAAAAATGGCATAATGCCTATAAAAATTGGATCAATGGTATCCAACAGCTTTCCTGAATGACACAATCTTTGCAGCGCCAAACATTATACAACATTATTAGTGTATTTTATCTTCACATTTTGTTGTTTGCTTTCTATGGCTTTTTTCTGGATTACAAACTTTACTATCACAATTTTCTCACGTTAACATTAAAATCACTTTCAGAAATCAGAATATTCTAAAATTAAGATGAGCAGACCTGAAATCCGAAAGAGTGTGTTAACTCTGGTTAATTAATTGTATACTACTTTGTAAACAGCGTGGAGAGGCAATGTACTGCAAGTCTTAAGTAAAGAACTACACAAGGAGTGACTGACTTTCAACCACTGTGTCTGGACAAAGTTCTACTTTTGCAACACTATTAAAACAGTATTTGTTGAATTTAGAATGATAAAACCGTTTCTGTGAACTCTATGGTGTATGAGAAGTTGCCTTGTCAAGAAAAATTATTTATTATGAAGTATAGCCTAGATAAGATTCTTAACATGGTAACATTATACTTACAATTACACTGGGGAAATAAGACAGTGGAATATACAAATATCAATTGATTGCTTTCTTACACAAGTGAATACGTTAGGGTGGAAAGGGGCGGGGTAGGGATGAAAGGGCTTTACTGTACCTATAAATGTCTGCTGTGTCTGTGAGTTTCCCCCAATCCGAGGGGAGCACGAGTGAGGGTAGTTAGATGCATTAACACCCATTTTCTTCACATCAGCTGCTGGGTCCACTCCTTCATTCTGCCCAGTGTTGTTTTTGACTTGCTACTGTATCCATATCATCCATTCCTGAAAGAGTGGGAATAAACATTTAATTATTTAAGACAACATGATGGGTGTTTTTACACAATAGGCCATGTGAATGCTCCATTGAATGAAACAAAAAAAAAACACACAACACTTATCCAATTTAGTGTTCAAAAGAATAAAGTGCAATAAAATGACATTTACAATTTCAAACTTAGTTCCTTGTACCTAATCACTGCTTGTGGACAGGAATCAGGATGCAGCAGTTTATCTACAGGGTTGTATTTGAAATGTTTGCATATCCTGGTTAAAAAAAAGGGAAAACATTTAAAGAATCAAAAATATCCTCGTCACAATAAAACAGGGAACTGAAATACTGTTAACACTATCAACATAAGAGGTATTGGTTTAAAAGCATTAGCTAGCTATTACTTTTAATGATTATTTTCTGTTTCCCATTCTGTTGACATTTTCAAAGGATTTCTATTTTTAAAAAGCTGCTGTTTTATTGATGCCAATTGTGATGGTTGTTTTAGGAACAGTATTTTCACTGGATTTGGTGTAACCAGCTGTAAATATTGAAGGATACATCTCAAAAAACAACTTGATGGAGGTTCAGCACATTGTTGAACTGGGCATCCATTATAGACTGCCCACAAACTACAACACAGTTTGATATATATTCCCATGAAGTTGTTACAAGCAAAACTAAGCATGCTCATATACTGCACTTAACTGATAAATCCTTTATTTTAGGGCCAAAGAGAATAGTTAGTTCATCTTGGCACAGTATAAAGTTTAAGCTGGCAGGAATGACATTTATGCAGTTTCAACTTCTGAATTATGTGTTTGTTTTTCTTATGATAAGCTCACAAACACATACTACTCTTTTGAGAGGGACAGTGAGCTTTACTACTGCGTCTGCAGAGGAAGGCTTGAATTAAACGCACATCAAGGGCAGCGGTTTAGTCAAAAGTGACAGGGTTTACTAATTTTACTACTAGATTTGAGGGCTGTCAGTCAAAATGAGTGACGACTCGACTCCCTGCCAGTAAAAAGGTAGTGTACACTAACTGAATAGGAATGAGAGGTTCTGTTAAAGATGCTGAAGCCTGTGGGAAGCTTTTAACTCCCACTGTTCATGGCAAAGAAAAGTGCTGTTGAATTGTCCCTTAACATGTAAATTAACATGGGAAAGCCTTCCTCAAAACACCACGGCACTTAAAAATCACGAGCCATTAGGAGGTTTGCATAGATTACTTCAAATATCGTACACAAACCCACATCTGTCAATTAGGTGAAATGTCATATTTTTCAAAAACTCCAAAAAAAGGTATAAATAAGTACATTTTATGTTAAAACTGATTTTTCAACATTTCAGGGTGGCATTTATCCACTGAATTTATCTGTTTATTGTTCCAGCCTGTTGGACACATCGTTTAGAAGTTAGCAATGTTTTCAGTCCACAGGCTTGGAGGTTGTTGGCGAATCATATAACCTCTAACCACACACTATTGTGAATTCCAATAGCCTGTTCAGCCAAACACAAGCCAGCACCAGTCTCTTGCAGCACATACAGCCAATTTATATTATTGACATTTCTGTGTGTAATAGGGGGTTATGGGTAATCCAGTGACAGTGTGGAGGGACACAGAAGTTGCGGTTGTAACACAGCACAGACACTCAGGACTTATTCACAACGAGCAGGAAATATCACCCGATTACCAGCAATGGTATATCATGGGTGATCAAACAAGTGTGCAAAAGGAAAAAAAAAAATCCCCACTGAAAACAAAAGGCTGCCGTGAAGACGATGAGAACCGACACACCTCGCATACTTTGTGTTAAAGATCCCAAACTAATCCTTTTTTCACAAAAGTCGTGTTTGTTGTCCGGTAGCGTGTGTGTCTCCGCTAGGACACGCCCACCTGCTGGTTAGGGAGCTGCTTATCCCCAGCTGCTTATCCCTGCAAACCGAACACAGTAGGTATCATGTACCAGATGGAGAGTACCTAAATTTACAAAAACACAAAACACAAAAGGAGAAATAAAACTACACTACACATTAAAACTTGCCCTGCCACACGTCCCACCTCTACTTTAGCAGAACTGACCCCATAGGTTGTGGTACCTATACCAGGAGGAGATCATAGAGATACAAAATTCCAGCTCGAATTAACCATATTCTGGGGAGGGGTTTCCTCCAGTATATATAAAACTACATGTGATGGAGAAAACAGTTCCAGAGAAGAGGCTGTGTGCAGTCTCTATTCCGTTTCATTTTTCAGAATATTTTAAGTACTGATTAACAGGGCTTACTCAATCTCCAGCTGCAGTAACACTTGAAATTTGAAAGTGACGCCGCATAATGAAGAAAATTGTTTACAAGTCTAGTTTAGACATGCTGTGCACAGCTTTCTTTGTTGGTCTATGACTGTGTAAAACATCATTATGCTAGGATATTGACTGAATATGGTACAACGAAAAATGCTTTTGCTGGTATCTAGTGCTGGGACGAACATGGGATTTTCATGTTCGGATATTCGCTCAATTTAAATATTTGTTCATTATTTTAAGTAATAAAAGCCATTATATTGTTCTGAATGCAGGCAGAGACGGCATAGCAGCAAGAGCAGGGGGCATGGCCGTGGACCCTGTGTGTGTGTGTGTCTATTTTACAGCAAGACCTTCCAATATGTAACACGTTAAAATAAAAACTAAGTTGTATAGGACTTATTTACGTACGAATTACATACAAAACAAAGGATGCCAACAGCAGTTCAAGTTAAACATTGCTTTGTTTATTCCTGAAATAAATAGTGCTCCCTCGCTATAATGCGGGTCTCGGGGGACACACAATATGAGCATTATAACCAAAGAGCATTATAAAAACGGGGGATGGGGATTTTGTTATGGCAAGTTATGTAAGGTGCTATTCCAGCTTGGAGAATGTATTCTCATCTATTTAGACACAGATCAGGTAAGTGAAGGAAACCACAGCACTAAGCTTCCCTGCACAATGCCTGCACCAATAAGCATCAACCTTGCCCTGGGCGAACCCCTCGAGGGAGGAAATTGAAAAGCTTGGCTTTCAAGTGAATTTAATCTTTGGCTCTACCTCTTTGGTGTCTGATGGTCTCTCAATATTAGTGCCAAATAAAATAGTGGATTTGGAACATTGACTGAAAAGCACACAGACAGTACAGTCAGCGCCACTTTATCGGGAGAAGAAAAAATATCCTGAAGAAGAATGAAATATCACATTGAGTAAATGTTACATACATCATTTAAAAATACTAGTCAATTGTTTGTTTTTTTTCTATTCCTAAATAAAACAAACGTTTTTCTGCATTAAATCAAAAAGAATCCTATCTGATCACAAGGCCAGGCACTGCAATGTTGACACGCCAACTTTCTTTGCAACAGCAGCCTGAGAAATCAGAGGACTCGGCTCCCTCCAGAGTTCAGCGTGGTTTACACAATTTACGCAAGTCACAGCGTAATCACGTACTCACTGCACTGTGCTACGCGAACCTGTCTTCCTATGAAAAGCGATCTTCGTTTATCAATTGTCCAATAAGCTTCAATTTCTCTTTGACTTGGATGTCAAAAAAACAAACAAAAAAAAAAAACCCACCATCATCACAAATTGGAGCTGACAAAGTTAAAATCCTTTGCTTAAAGGATATTTTATCTTTAACTGTGTATTTCTAAGCTCAACACAAAACCACTGACTTGTATGGATGGTTGGAGGCAATGCTATTTGAAGAGATTTCTCAGTTGACAGGCCTTTACACAAATCACACCAAGAGCTAGTCTAATGTTGCAGCGGCTTGGACGAGGGAAAGTAAAGCAGAACTGCTTACTCTGTAGCATTAAACTGAAGAAACCACATTGAGGGGGGGTGAGAAACCATGGGGATTTCTGTGTTTTTCAATGTACACTACAGGGTAAGCGTGTCCATACTTTAGTACTGTATTTCAATCTTGTCTAGTTTGTAAATGTAATCTTCGTTTTGGGTGTTCCCATTTATTGAATCTATATTAAAAGTGTTAATTATATTATATTGTGTTATATTTTTACTGCATTTAATCCTGTACTTCAGAGTACTGTAATCTGCCATATGTTTAAACTGTAGTATTTGGTATTTAATCATATCGATGTAACTGTCACTTATCTGCTGTATTGAATTGTATTTTGTCACACTTGTACTTGCTTGAACTTGTCATTGTATTTATCTTGCTCTTATTGTATTACCTGTACTGTAACACTTGAAATGTATTTGCTTACAATTGTAAGTCGCCCTGGATAAGGGCGTCTGCTAAGAAATAAATAATAATAAATAATAATATAAAAACACGGGAATATAGTACATGCAATCTGGTCAGCAAAGCACGGGGTAACACACCTTTTTACATTATTTGGTTGCATCAGATCAGACTTGTTAGCCTTTGGTACCTTTGTTGGCACAATCAAAACTGGATGGGAATGAACACTTGCCTAGAGACTTCATGGATTCTCTGAAGTTCAGTTTGAGGATTTTTATGAATATTTAGTGGGGTTTCAGCACAGCAGCTGCTTAACAAGTGTGGTTCCTAACGGAGACACTCTACAAGGTATACTTTATAATCACAAACGTCCCCGCCCTCAAATGATATACATGTAGTGATCCTTTTTGCAACAACAACTTCCCAGGCCTGTAAACAAACACAGTTGCTACTTAATAATCCCTCCATAAAGGCCCTACTGTTAAATTGTTTGTTTCTCCATGTTCTGTTTGCACTGATCTGATGGCCTGTGCTCTGTGACAGATTCTCGACCGCAGAGGCAGCCTGGATTACATGTCGCTAATGAGAGGGGACAGCTCACTGCACCACTGAGGCAGCTGTGCGCTGACTAATACCCTAAACACAGCTCCACGACATTCCTGCAACAAGACCCTCCCCCCACAAAAATAAAAGCAGTTCATGTGGCCCTGCCCATGGATTCTGTGATGGCAACATGGAAAAATGGGGCGTGGGCACAGAATGAGCGGTCTTCCATTCATGTTTACGCAGTTTTGATTTCAGTCTTCCATTCATGTTTACGCAGTTTTGATTTCAGCACCTATACACAGAGCTCCTTCTGTAGCATGTAATGCTTAAGTGCTACCTGATCAGCAATGGGTTTCCTACTGACCATGCCATTTTTAATTAAGGTAAAATTAAAAGCCATGCAAGTTCTTCCTCTCTCAAAGAGAAAAAAAAGAAAAGAGGAAAACATAAAAATACTTAAAGAACATAAAGTTTACAAACGAGAGGAGGCCATTCGGCCCATCGTGCTCGTTTGGTTGTTAGTAGCTTACTTCATCAAGTGGCTTCTTGAAGGATCCCAGGGTGTCAGCTTCAACAACATTACTGGGGAGTTGGTTCCAGACCCTCACAATTATCCATGTAAAAAACCTCCTATTTTCTGTTCTGAATGCCCCTTTATCTAATCTTTATTTGTGACCCCTTGTGAGTCCATGTTTCTTTTTTCAGGTTGAAAAAGTCCCTATCTGCATATGACACGCCTTTTAAACCTGGAATAATTGTGATTGCTCTTCTTTGCACTCTTTCTAGAGCAACAATATCCTTTTTGTAGCGAGGTGACCAGAACTGAACACAATATTCTAGATGAAGTCTTACTAATACATTGTAAAGTTTTAACATTACTTCCCTTGATTTAAATTCAACAGTATTCACTATATATCCAAGCATCTTGTTTGCCTTTTTTATAGCTTCCCCACATTGTCTAGATGAAGACATTTCTGAGTCAACATAAACTTCAGTTTTAGTATCTCCCATATGATATTTATAATGCATATTTTTATTGCCTGCGTGCAGTACCTTACACTTTTCTCTGAACTAAAAAGACTTTGTCAGAACTGCAAGTCAAACTCAGGTACAGGATTTACCTGTAGGTTCAGGTTTATGCAGAAGACTTTTTTTTTGTTCTACTCCACCATAATTTACTGTTTTCGAATACTAAAAATGCTTTGTTTGAAATCATTAAACTTACGATTACCATTTTTCTCTTTTGATATTAGTTTTTATTTCTATCCTACAAGGAATAATCTTTCTTCATAATCTTGTATTACTTTAGACTGGCAATGCATATTTCAGGGTACGACTGCAGTACATTGGTATTCAATCTTCCCTATACAAAAGTATTTGATTTGAGTTACCTAATATTGTATAGAATAATTAAAATATGTACTAGTTTAAGGATAATACAGGAGGACATAAAATACTGTAGTAGTCCAGACCCAGGCTGCTTATCAAATTTATCACCCAAGCCCTTGATATAATCATCCATACAACTGATTTCCATTCCATTTCAGGAAATCATTAAGACTGAGTGTCATTGTTAAATCTGTTTGTATGGTATTGAAATGCTATGAAATACTTCAGTAACATAATACACAATATTGCAATATTTCCAGCTTGTTGATGTGTTGTAGTGTTGAAACCTTTATACAAATGAAAAATGACTTTTTTGCATAGCAAATGAAACACTGAAATTCTTATTTTGCTGTGGTATTTCTGAGCTAATGGAGCCTATTCTATTTTTATTCTCTCTGTTTCAGCTCAGTCCTCTTAAAGCAATAGAGTTTGTCTGCACCAGTAATTCAATTGAACTTTCAGAGACCACTACCATAACTGTGTACATTGGCTTACTGAATGGGGTTATTCAGGATATATTGAAGACCATATCTTAAAAGCGGATTGTCCCGGCTGGGTCCATGCAGTTTCCTGGAACACTTAAGAACTTCAGACAGCTCTGATGGACAGGAAGACTGCTGTCTGGGGGGGCACACACTTCCTAGCAGACTGTTAAGTGTCCCGTTGCTTATAGAGAACAGCAAAGGGTGCAGTCTACTATGCTTCCATTAGCTTAGATTGGAGGCTCTTGGTGTGTCTCTAGTGGGAGTTCAGGCGAGTCACTGTATCTTCAATGATTTGCACCTAAGCAAAAAAAAAACAACAAGCTAAAATCAGATTTTAGCTATGATCTAGTTGCAATACATATAAGCAACTTTTCAAAATAATACTACAAAAAAAACACTAAGTGGTTCTGGACATGTGTGGCGATACTGTACGTTGACTCAAAAGTCACCAATCAGAAAATAAATAAAACTACAACCACACCAGCATTAAAGTGATGGATTATATCTAACAATTGAAAAGGAGACCCCAGGACTTAAGTTTGTTCGGATAACATTTTATTTAAACAAGACCTTATTATGCATTAATAATGCAATGTATCAATTTAAATTATTCATTGAATCGGGTAGTAATACAGTAAATATCTGACAGATAACTTTACACAACAAAACATATAATTAAAGCACAGAAATGAAATGAGAATATTTTACGAATGCATTATTAATGAGAATTCGCATAATTTCATACAAAGTGTATCAATCATTTACTGTATATAGATTCCTTTATCTTAAAGGCTATATTAGAGTGCTGAATTCTGGTACTGGAACACAATGGTTCAATAAAGAAATTGCCCATAAGGGGAAACTGTTAAAAACCACATGTGAATATTACAGTTAACTGCTGTATGAACCCAATTTAGCATTGCGTCACTCAGTGATTTCAACACACCATAATAAACCATATGATATTGGTTTCAATAGTGTCCACTATAGCTTATGTGCATGTTTCTTCTCATTGTATTCCCAAGGCTTGTTCTGTGCCAAAATCTAGCACTCTACATCAGCTTTATAAGCCACAGCACCCTAAGTGATAGGTCAGAAAATAAATTCACCAGTGTAAAAGCACAATGAAAGTCAGTCAGCTGTGTAGTAGGGGCAAATGGCAGAGAATCTCAAAACAGTGGGGGTCATACTATAGAGTGAAAAGAGTCCCATGTGTGTCCATTTAAAGGCTGTTGTAATAAAATTAGTTCCATTACTACTTGATAATTAATTTAATTTATCCTGTGATCATTGCAGACATTTTTTTCAGTTACTGGAGCATTCCCTTGAGTTGGTCTCGTTTTAAAATTCTGTGGTAAATCAATTCCATGTTAAATTGAACCTTGTTGTGACTTCAAAAAACTCTACAACTGCAGGGCTCGCAATTAACGCTGGCAATTGCCATGGGTGCCCTTCTCAATTGCAGCGACGCCCCTCAAAATGTATGTCTATTCATGGCCATTATGGCCACAGTGCCCTTTCAGCTGCAGCAACTAGAGATGCCTGGATAAGTGTTTGGATCCAAACAATAACATGATTATGCAATTTACGTGGTTAAGTCACATCAGCAGGAACAAAAACAAAAATCAAAACAACGAACACAACCCCTTCAAGCACATGGATTTCTACCGTGCGTAGTAATAATAATAATAATAATAATAATAATAATAATAATAATAATAATAAATAATAATACTTAGAAAAAAGACCAGAAAAAAACCATAGAAAGCCTTGCTCAATCTGCAAAACAAAATAGCAAAACTTGGTAATATTTTCAAGTCAGTAGTTTAAAAATATTTACGATTACTTAAACATAAATAGAAACGCTGGCTACCTGCTGTTGATAGGTCACAGCAGTGCATTATCCATAGGGCAGCAGTGTGGAGTAGTGGTTAGGGCTCTAGACTCTTGATATTATTATTATTATTATTATTATTATTATTATTATTATTATTATTATTATTATTATTATTATTAATAATAATAATAATAATAATAATAATAATAATCCAGGACCTCTTTATCCAGGCACGCAATTTATTTATTTATTTATTTTTAATTTAGTAGTCGGCAATTGATTTTACCCCGTTTTTCTCCCAATTTGAAATATCCAATTTTAGGCTCGGCTCACTGCTACCACCCCTGACTCAGGAGCAGTTATTTCAGAGCACACCAATAATAAATAAATCATTTCGCCCCTCTACCACAGCCTAGGGCTTGTGTTAATTTATGAATAAACATACGTTACAGCTGTACCTGCATTGGGGCAAAGATAACTTTTAATAGAAGAATGATGTACTACTTATAAAAATGCAAAGAAGACTGGAACAAGAGAAGATTAAGCTGCAGTTATACATGAAGAAAAGCATCTCAGTCTTTCTCATGCTCAATGAGCGAGAGAAAAAAACCTGCTGGTGCAAGCATAAAACTTAGTTAAGTTTTATAATGTAATAAAAGCACCAGATGCGCTTCTCAGCTTATGCTACATCCGAGTAATTTCTTTTTTTTTTTTATAACCCTGCACGTAGACAATGCATAGTGATTAAAATGCAAAGCGAGATAATAAAACAGGACAGAGCAAAGATTATGCTCCTCTTAGGGGCTTAAAGTCAGTCAGCATGATCTATAACTTCACGTAATTGTGGTTCAAAAATCATTTGCATGGGTCAGTAGGCATCATGGATCAATATGCTTGGAAAATCTGACACTAGTGGGGAAATCTAAAGTATATTCAAGGAGATTAGATACGAGGGTCACCCACAGGCTTCTGCATCTCATGTATTTTTAAATATAAATTGTTATGAAACATTTGAAATAGTTAGAGCAGGAATCTCTCAAGTAGCTCCTTAAGTTCCATAAACCATCACCAATCTCCTCTTCAAAAGTGAAAACCAGTTCTGCTCAAGTTTTAACCTGAAAAGCGCTCTTACTCACCGATATACTCTTAAGGCTGGTTGTTTTACTGTGGTTCCAAACATGACAGGTCTGAAAACGTATTTAAAATGGTGCACTTTTAGAAAAAAATAAAAATAAATAAATAAAATTAACATAATCTGCTCTCCTCATCCATTAAATTCTGAACATCCTGTACTTGCCCCCCTTCTCTAATTCAGTCTAATCTTACCATAAGCTGATTGTACTGCTTAAAAAGACAAAGACATAAGAATTAGGTTGCCATGATTATGGCTACAAGTCTTTGTCATGCCTTCATATGGAATTTCCCTCACTTAACATGAAGAATTATTTAAAAGTGAATCACTGTAACCGTTTAGTTTCTAAAGCCAATAGCTTTGTCAGTGTCTATTACTGTGCATGCTGTACCAACTTCCC
The DNA here is from genome assembly GCA_030684275.1 of Acipenser oxyrinchus oxyrinchus. NCBI lineage: Eukaryota > Metazoa > Chordata > Actinopteri > Acipenseriformes > Acipenseridae > Acipenser > Acipenser oxyrinchus. The sequence goes on from CM060269.1 coordinate 6,721,217, forward strand.
CTCTGAGTGATGAGACCTATTTCTGGATTTGTCAAATACACACACCCTCTTTTTCACAGTCCTGCTTGCGTGCTGTGTTTACCAAGTCAAGCTGGAAACAAAAACAAAAGAAAGGTTTGTCTGCCACATTTCCTTTACAGAGGACATGCTGTATTAACCCCATACTGCAGATTTCAATGCCATGAAAACATATGGCACGATCTACATACACAGAACATACTACTGAGGTGACTTCTCATCCAAACTAGGTCAGTGGCCATTTTTTAACCAAGGAAACTCAAATTCAACCATTAAGCTGCAAGACCACCAAACTTAGTGTATCTCTTTCAAGATTTACATAAAAACTGTAGGGGACAGGTCTTTAACATAATATAAAACGGTACACAGATTTGTTCAATTGTTAATCCCCTTCACGTTCATTCTTGTCCGCTGGAATTTCTCGCTGAATGGATTATTTTATAATACATTAAAAGGTCCCTGTTTTGTTGCTGGTTCCTGTGTGGTCACAAATGCAACAACCCTCATAAAATAATCCAATATGCTCATGCCTGGTCTATCAGGATAAACAGCTGCCCAAGGAATAGCTTTGGAGCTGCCATTGAAAACATTTTTAAATTAAAAGATGACCTCTGTTTGAACCCGGAATCTCCAAATGCAGCACATGCAATTACACAAAACATTCTGCAGAGCTACTGTGTCGCTCGAACATTCACAACTTTCTGGTGCTGAATGGATGTGAGCGGTAATCAATAGTCCCAGCTGCCATTAGCTTTGCACCACCCAACCCACAGTCCCAGGGGTTCTGGAAATGAAGAGCCTGTCAACACACGCTATTAAGTTGGTTACAATCAATCAAAATCTTCGCAATATTTAGAACTAGCTTTCGGTCCCTATAGAATTAAACTGAGAAAAAAATTGCATCTGTATCAAAAAAAAAAAAAAAAAAAAAGGTTTTATTGGCTGCTGTTCAAGCATTTGAGGTATTTCAGAACAGTAGGAAAGGATTTTTTGTGGCTGAAGAATACAAGTCGACCGTACTAATGTAGCTATTCTCGATCCTCAATTCTGAAGAACTCTCAATACTCAGTTTTATCAATGGACTTGTCACTGTGATTGGAATGTGTGCTGCTGAATTTCAGAGCTGCACTATTTGTCAGTTCCTGTTCATAGTTCACTGATTTGGTGTCATTCTGTAACTAGCTCAGTTACTTCCCTATTTTAGTTTTGATTGTTTCTATTTGTATTGTAAGACTCTCAAATTGTGCTTAAATGTTTGAAGTGAATGATAAATTCACTTTTCACACTGGACAGCAGTTCTTAAACTGAAAAAGTCAAATTAGATTGAGCTCAGAACCAAAACGTACCTCTTATGACAAACCTGCCCAATTTTCTGCTACGACAGGCCCAACAGATGTTATTTTTTGCTGTGACATGTCGTGAGCACAAACATGGTCTATCTATGAAAATGAATTCTCACATTCTCTGTAGGATATATATTAATTAAAAGACCAGATGACACAATGGGAATTGAGCCAGTCATTGTTCTGTGCATCATTATCTCAAAGGTTTAAACAATTCAGTAGGATTATTGTCCCTGGTAATCATTGACAACTGTTTGCTGATAGAAACTTCTTCAGACAGATTACAATATTTTAAGAAAATTGTACTGCAGCTTGCAACCTGGCTGTTACCCTCATCTAAATCATTTATGGACACAAAAAAGTCAATTAACCTCTCGAGGATGAGAAGTGACAATAAATAGCATGACACAGCTGGCGGCAATAGGCAAGAATAAAGAGTCCAATAAAATACAGCATTGATATGAATGTTTTTCTGGTACTGACTATGCTTCTCTTCACACTGTCACAGGAACCGATTGAGATTCCCTTTGGGTTCCAAAGCACTCCACATAAATGTTCTTCTTAATTACAACATGCAGTTCTGTAATAGAACTTTAGAACAGTGATGAAAGCTGTACAAATGAAGACTGATGGCTGAAACAGAGCAGGCACGAGTGTTAGGTTGCAATTCAACTATTTTATAGGCTAGCTTTTCTATTTCACTTGTTCTTGACCAATGTTATAAAACTCACACTTGTTCCAAGAATACTGTACACCAGTCCTGCTCCCAATACGCCACACAGTCTCAAGGGAGAAAATCAGCTGCAGCAACTCCATGACTAAGAGTTACTGTAGCCCCACCCAAACCTTGACAGAAAACTGGAAATGCAACACAATGCAAAGACAAAAATCAAACCTCTCTCAAAAGATGAAGTCAGGGTTTAAAAAAAAAAAAAAAAAAAAACTCATGGCTGCCTCCTCCCCAAGTATGCCATTACATTCAGCTTTCAGATTCTGGGAAACGTACATTTATTTATTTGTTTTTATAAATGAAAAATTGGTAGGTAAGCCAACATTTAAGTAATCATTAAACTTAACCGACATTTGAGAGTGAAGACAGCTTTTCATGGAAGTCATTTATACAATTTTAAATGCGGCACAATTGCCAGACATCCAGGTCATTTCTGTAATGAGGTCAAGTGGTCTAGCAGATTTTGGAAAGTGAAATTTATGCATTTTGTGGCGCAATTTTACTCAATTATGAACCTACAATAACAGAATATCAACAGTGATACATATAACTTGCAATAAATGGAAGCAGTGGTCTACAGTACCAAATCCAGAACAATAACAGCAGCCCTTTAAAATGTAGTAAAAAATTGATGCGAGTTTTGGACATTAGCGAGATAGACCCTACATGTCTGAGCATCAAAAGCCTAAGCAGTTCCAAGCAGAATAAAAGACGAACCTAGAATTTCGCTCTCACCTCCGCCTGCAAGGACTTCTTTTTTCAGACCAGCCGCCAACAACACACCATTTCACCATCCAGGCTGGTGGGGAAGAAAATAAATCCCGGATTATTCAACGCCTGCAACTGAATCCACCTCTAACAAATTTACAAGTGGCAAAACACAGCATACGGTAGAAAATGGAATTGATGTCAAACTTGGATCAAGGAAGCACTCCTTTCAAATACCACAGTACAAACAAGAGAGACAGAATTTGACTTGGATTAGTCTTTTCTTTGGACATTTACACAGCTCCATATGTATTACTGCGTTGTTTTTTTTTACCCTTTCATAACGTTGATTAAATCGATGCATCTGCTTTTTTGGAGAATTTCGATAGTGAAAAATAGGCATCGCCCCAGCCTTATTAAAAATAAAGCCAGTTTGAAGAATCTCACAGTAATTACTTTAAAGTGACAAAACTGCATATTGACTGCTTCAATTCAAAATGCGCAACTGACAGACAGTTGTAGTTGCTGCCCCTTCACGTCTTTTGACCTTAAAAGTAAATGGTTAAAAATGGATCAGTAAGTGTGCATGCATCTGACAACTTGGCTGTGACAATTTCATTGTCCTCCAGTATAAAATAATAATAAAAGAAAATACAATGAAGGTCACATATCAGCCAGGAAGTTGTATTTTAAGATCACTACATAAATCATGCATCTTGTTCCATGTCATTTTACAAGATGACATTGCAAAAACGTACAGCTCATTAAAAAAAAAAAAAAAAAAAAGACAATTGCTTCCATATACAGGACATTGATAGGGGCTCCATATGGAATTTTACCAGCTCAATACCAACAGTTATTGTTCTGCATGTGACACTCTAATAGGGAGTGATGTACAAGGATTTAGCTGTCTGTGTCAGTGCTCCACAGCGCCCCTCTCAATGCCCGCCGACACACTGCCTTCACAGACCATTCCTGCTATCTCCTCGCAGTGCTCATTCTACATTAACACAGCAATGCTGCACGAATCATGTTACCTTCACACTGCATGTACTGTATTAGCACATGTTGCAACCAGACTACTTACTCAAGTAAATCCTCCTAGAATTTATTCCACAGATAATTTAAATGAACCTTTTTGAAAGTTTAACGTGAGGCCTGATTGATTAAATGGTTGGCTTGACATTCAAAAATAAGTTCTGGAATTAAAAATTGAAAAATACTGTAACACAAATATGAATCTGCACTACTTATTGACCTCCCTATGAAGTTCAAATGGCTAAGTCCAACGCTTAATAATCAGGTTGTGTCACGCACAGATAAGGGTTGACCGAAAAAACAAACAAAAACAAAAAAAACACAATAGAACAATATAATTTATTTGCGACTTCTTATCATCATTAAAAATATACCAGTAAAATCAACAATACCGGCATATCGCCCAACCCTAGTTTAGACCTACCGCACCCTCTCAGACATACAGGATTACAGTACATGGTGCTTATGTGATGGTACTGTGGTCCAGTGGTTAAATGAAAGGGCTTGTAACCAGAAGGTCCCTGGTTCAAATCCCACCTCAGCCACTGACTCATTGTGTGACCCTGAGCAAGTCACTTAACCTCCTGGTGCTCCGTCTTTCGGATGAGACGCAATTGTAAGTGACTCTGCAGCTGATGCATAGTTCACACACCCTAGTCTCTGTAAGTCGCCTTGGATAAAGGCGTCTGCTAAATAAACAAATAATAATAATAATAATAATAATACTATGGGCTGCATGAACAAACTTGGATTGGCGATGCACATCCTATGTGGTGGCATAATAAAGTCTGCCATGGGAGGAAGGGCATTTAGATATAAATCTAGGAAAAGAATGGGGTAAATGGCAGCAAGTTTTGTGATCTTACTAATGTCAAGAACAAATGTCACTTTAACAAGGGAATTGTTTATGACCTTGAGAAGAGTTATAAAAACTACTCTTCCGGAATAGCAGAAATATTTTGATTGAATGCAGTGACTCAAGATTTTCTTTGACCTGGTAATAGATGGAGGAGGTTGAAAAGCACAAAGTGTGTATGAAACAGACAGTAAAATACTGCAGTTGGTTTTAATATGCGAGTCTCAAGTACTGAGACCACAGAAATAACTAAAAACATCCAAACAGTGCTTGTCCCAATAAGCCTGTACTGTCTAAGAAAGGATTTAAGAAATTGCATGCCATTTTGGATGTGGTACAAAATATGTAAAACTTTTTGGAACAATGAAAACTGTCTTCTTGCATTCTTTTAGTACAAAGGAGAAGCAACTGCTACTTCAGCATGCATCCCAAATAGCTGACAGCTGATTTCAGAAAACAACAACAAAATATATGTTTTTATTATTTACTCTTTTTTTTTCAAATTGGTCAGGAGTTTGGTGCTTTTAAAAGACAATAGGCTGTCTGCATTGAAGATTAAAAAGTCCTCTATCTGCACAGCAGGTACACAATCAATCTGTCGTACAAACTGAAGTTGGTTATAGTTGGATTGGAACACAGCAAAGACCATGTGAACAAAATCAGCACCAACAAATACACAGCTACTGTAGATTATACTGCATCTTTTCAGAATAGAGGACAGTTTGGAATCAACCTTGACAAACCGACCTCCCTTATCAAACATGCATTTGTATCCCGGTGGCATACTCTCGAGCAAGGCGAATGGCAACTCTGATAATGGATAAAAACATCCAGTAATATGGGGTGGATAAAAACATCCAGTAATATGGGGTGAAAAAAAAGTGTAGTGTTGTAAAGTAGTAGAACAAGAAATCACTACTAAAAAAATGCTTGCAGTGGTGTCTTTGATACTCCTGTAATACTTAGCATATTTTGAAATAGAATATTCTACAACTGGGGAAAAAGAAGAAATATTTGGGCTTAATTCTTAATTGCAAGTATGAAGGTCATTTGTACAATGTTTTGCTATTGAATGATGCATAAGTTCAGTCTGGCTTTCTTTGAAATCTAAATAAAAATTATTCCTTGCATATTTTGACGATACATGGGTTGACAAAAGATGACCCATTCTAATTCCCTATGAGACTAGGTGGTAGTGAATATTGTCAAACAATAGAACAAAAAAGTATTCTAAATGTTCATGGCTCCCTACCTAATTCAGTGGTCATGCTAGCTTTTCTGTTCATGCGTTCCTGAAACCTACATGCCCCAAATTTTGCTTCCCATACAGATATATGATTTCGGTACATTTATGAATGTTTGAACTCTATGCCATATAGTAGTTTAAACAATCTCTGTGTAGATAGACATATGAACACACACTTTTTTCTTTGTTAGACCAATAGAAAACAATTCAGTACTGTTAGCCAATCAGCTTCCAGCTCTAGCAGGCACGAATAGACAGTAGATGCCCGCTGGAACGTCTCCAAAACCATTTATACGTATGCCATCCTTGTTTTTTGTTTTTTTTTAATTTTAAAATATGTTCGGGACTATTTTCTTAGAAAAGTCTCTACTCAGTGGAAAGGTACCCGACAAATCAATACAAATTCAAGGTAAATCTAGGTTTTATTTTTTAAAGAAAACAGTAAAAATAGTTTTCTAATAGCGATAGCGCCCTCTCGAAGAGGGCTCTACCATCTGATAATTGACCTTGACTTTTGTTAGCGCCCTCGCCTCCAGCTCGGGACGATAACTCCGTCAGCGGTCAATTATCCCATGTTAGAGCCCTCATTGGCGGGCACCATCACTTAAATAGTAGACCTTTCGCACAACGAGACAGGATTCTAAGCATTGCTTGTTGCCTTCATCTATGTGTGCTTTCATGTTTTTCTGCATTTCAACAGTATCGCCGTGTCTGTGTCTTTTAAGCGAAGATTTTTGAAAATCTGTACATCCGCGTGCATGTTTTTTTATTTATTGTTTTGCCCAGCAGCTCTTTCACACATACAGTACATCTTGTCATCTTGATAAACAAGCCACGGATACTCCATCTCCCATTCCAAATTATAAGAACATATTTTTCGTTTGCGTTTTTCTGCATCACTACTGTCACTGTAGCACTCGTAGAGTCAGAAGTAGATGGCTGAGATGGGTGATCTTCATGAGAATCCCTGAAGATGCTGACTGCTTAGCAAAATAACTTCCGATTGACAAGTGACTTGCTATCGTGTGCACTCGAACCAAGTATTCATTTTTATGCTTAAAAAAGAAAATGTCAGGACATCCCTGTTAAACTAGTGAGGAAAATAACAAAAAGCACAACGTTAAAATTAGGCAAAATGAAATGCGAGTTAAAAGTAGGATCTGGGATAAACAGTTCACGTAATTTGTCAGCTCTGTTTGAAATAAAATTAAGGGACCAGAATCAGGCTCAGGCAAGATATGACAGTAAATACTGGTACTGGAGTGCTACAATCCTGCAGGTTTTGTAGGTATCCCTAAATCATCAATTGCTAAATACCTGGAACACATGGTAATTCTGACCAATTAAGCCAATCATTGAATCAATTAGGGCTTGGGTAAAACAAAAACCAGAAGTGTCTCCAGGAACAGGGATGCCTGGTTGCCATTGTTTACTTCTGCAAATATAGCCGGACACCAGCTGCATGTTTTGTGGCAGTCACCCACATATTTTTATGTTACTTTTGGAGCTCAGCATTTTCCACGGGTAATCCGAACCCGAGCAATCCAGAAAGTAGCAGATCCTGCAAGCAAGCACTGACTGACTGACTGACACACAAATGTCATTCGTATTTGTTTTTCATGAAAGCTTGCCATTGTTAACAATGAGCCACTCAATTCCTGCTACTATGGATAACTAAATAAAAGTATGACTACAACAATGCTTAATCTACAAACGGTTTGGTTCTTTCATTATTTAATGTTAAACAAAATGCCAATTGAAAGCAGATATAGGGGGGGCCGCTGTTTTGAGCTCAGACATGTAACAACTATTCTGAATGGCAACTTGTTTTGTGTTTTACATATTACAGTCTTTCAGTACACCTAAGCTGGGCTCACCACTGCCTTAACAGAATTATAGGCAGAAATGAAGCCCACCCAGGCAGCAACAAAATCAAATTGATTTGGCTACCATCTGGAAAATAATCCAGTCTTCCAAAACACACTGCTGAAGCAGTCTCTCCACTATTTGCTCAAATTAATAGTGAAATTGGATTTTGCATCCCTGTTTAAATACTGCATGCAAAGCTGCACACAGCCAATCCAAGGCGAAATCATTTTGAGAGGGCACAAGGCGTTTTCTGAATGACTGTGGCAGGGCTCAAATGTAAAAATAGTAAAAAAACAAAACAAAAAAAACATTAAGTATGAATCAATGTATTTATTAAATCATGCGTCTTTCTTCCCATTCTGTGATTCGGGGCTGATTCCTATTACTGATATTTCATATCAATAATTGGAAGATACCAATTCAGATACACTTTTTTCATTATTAGTAATACAATTGTAAACCATCACAAAATTGTAATGTGACACTTGAAAGTGTATTTAAGATTTAAACTGAACACATCACAGATTGTACTACTTGTAGCATCTGCCATAAGTGAATTTAGCAAAACACTGGAAAATCAACAGCATGAAATGTTTACTGCACTTAAACATCTATATATTCGTTGATGGATGGATTTACAAAATTGTGGTGTACACTAGTACAGAGAATTAAAAAACAGCAAACAGCTTTATATCCAAGGTGAATCAGGATCCAAAAGTATACTCAACAATCATTAGAAATACTTAAGGAAGAACAAAAGTAATTGATTAACTGAAAATTGACTGATTAACTGAAAACTTGCTATTTTAATGATTAGCTACAATGTTTCGGCTTCTGTCTTCTTTCTACCAAGGCGACCAAAGCTAGTTATTAAAATAGTGAGTTATCAGTTTCTCAATTACACACACACACACACACAGATATACATGTAACATAATTGCATAACAAATTCATTAGGCACATGTTGGACAGCCCATTTAGTCAAAATGTTTTGCAAATGTTTGACCAACCCCTGTAGGCAAAGCAAACTCAAAACAGTAGGTTGTAATAAAGACATGGACCATATTTCAAATCCCTGTAGGGTGGGTCTTTGCACACTGCATAAGGAACAACGTAATACAGCGCTACGTCAGGCTTTTAAAGTTAAGAATTGGTGCAACTACAGTAAAACCGTGGAGGTGTGCTCATGCATGGGGCAAATGAAACAAACCCTGTGATTAAAACGAATGAGTCACAGTTCAGTCCAGCACATCAGCTACTGGCATTCAAACAGGCAACAACAATGCGATGAAATGACACCAGTGTTTTAATTTACTGCAAGCAACTGTGCTGTTAATCCGATAGTATGCAACGGGTACTACTGTGCGATGCATCTTTTATTTATATAGAGACTACAGAAACAGTGCCCTTGTGAGACTATGCAACTCTGTATTTGCTGAAGACAAACAAGTATTGACAGGGGCTAGGAAAAGCCCATTGTCTTTCAGAATGTCGGAATTTAAGGTGTGTAAAAAAAACAATTATATATTTAAATTGGAATAAGAACTTTTCGATCAACCCACATACTTATTCATATGTCCCTGAAAGTAAAAAACAAATTGACAACAAAAAGACAGCACACCACCCTCCCGTTGAGGGGGAAAATGTGTCTCACGTTTTGATTCAGGGAGATTTAGATGTGATGACATGTCTCCAATATACCATCCAAGTTGCTTGGAATCCGTAATGCTATAGAATGGGTATATTAACTGCTGCTTAGCTATTTGCGTTACGGTTCGTACGCCCGCCTTATTATGCTATATTCTTGATACAACAATCATTAATAACAACACAAACACGGACAAAATAAGCACAACTTAGTTTGCGTTTCTGTTAAAAATCTGGTTAGCTTGTTTGAAACGAGATATTTGCACACTTGCATCAAGATTTATTCCTACCAGGTTTGAAGTTTGAGGGATCCACGGTTTTCTTTCCAGCCTCCCCCCCTCAGACTCTCGTCTGACTCTTCTTGCACTCGCTAGCTCTCACTCTCCCTCACTCTCGCTCTCCCCCCTCTCTCTCTCTCCTTTGCCAGACAAGTTTTTATACCTCCGAAAAAAACCACAAAAATCCCACCAACGGTCCTCAAAGCTCAACACACGTCCTCGGGATCCCACTCCGGGGTTTCCAGATATCCGACAGGTTTGTTTTATTCCACTTTGGTTCGACTTTTCACACGATTATCGAACCTTTTGCTTCTAAAAAAAAAAACTCAAAACGAAGAGGGGAGTAATGGGTGCTCTTCTCCTCGGCTTTATTTTCTGCAACCCTGAACGAATCGCGGAACCTGGTTGGAGGAATGCGGTGGCCTATCCTCACGCTGCTTGCTGGGTGATTCAGGCCCCTGGCGATGCCACGGAGTTGTGGAGCGAAAGGCTTCAATCCTCGCACTGCCCAAGTCTCGCTGGTGCTGCCATCATCTGGTTTGGAGTGGGATGCATTGCATCACCTTTCGCTTCAGTCAGTGTAGGTTGTTTTACAAACCCGATTCTTATTAATTTATTACCACATACTGACACAAATGGTGCGGTTTGGATTATTATTTATTTTTTTAATAGGAAGAAGAACAATAGGAAGAACAGACCCATATAATATACCCCAAATCTGAAATGCATTATTGATAGGCCTATATTAAATACATTTCCTTTTTGTGATTTGCTAACACAACTATATATATGGCATCATGCAGTAAACACCAACGTTTTCAATTTCCCCAGGCTGCAGGTTATTTTATATATATATATATATATATATATATATATATATATATATATATATATATATATATATATATATATATATATATATATATATATGTTTTATTTACCTTGTTCTGTTGATTTGCAACAAACATTAAACAGAACTGGTGTGGTCATACTGATGGTTTTAAACCAGTTATGTTGTTTCAAGATGCTGTCCTGGTTCAAGAATTGGTTAAACTGTACATAAGTCAATACATTGTTGTATCCACTCCTAAATACATCTATTTTCTGTAAACATGCACGCCCTTTTATATCTACTGGGTATGCAGTAGTAACCAGTAAATAAGTGTTCCAATTCCAAACTATGTCATCATTGCTTTATGTGCACTAACCAGCCTAATGGAGACTATTCCATTGGTTAACCATGGTTCTGCATAACAAAGCTCAGCAAGTTCCAGCTTCCTTTATCATCTTCCACATGTCGTAAAGCTATAAAAGTCCAGTAAGCTAACATTCTTGCAAACAAACATTTATTACTAAGGCTTGATTACATTAAATAACCTGCAGCCTGGGGAAATTGAAAACATTGGTGTTTAATGCATGATGCTAAGTGAGTGTAATGTAACACTGTATTTGTTTTGGTGTTTCTGTCAGCATTGTATTTGTCTCCCAGGACAATTTAAAAAAAAAGACATGGTTCATATTAACAAGGTTCTCCTGTAAAACATATCATCCAGATCTGTGAATCTCCAGTAAACACATAAGAGCTCTACCAGTTGAGCACAAGCAGCGGTTCCAGCAGTCAAGCTGTCATACTGTCTGTTATATCAGCTTGTCACCATGTACCAGTGGAGTGTCCAAGGTATCCCTTATCAGAAACATTCCATTGTCCCTTTGACCCGCAGCACCTTACCACTTCATTGCTGAGCTTATTTGTACCCTGGTACTATAACATTTGTTGATGTAAATGCATATTTTTAGTGATCTGGAAAACCATATGTACAGGTATGGGAAGTTATGAAAATAGTTAGTTGAATGCATATCTAACAATGTAAAATGAACACATCAAGACTGACCGATGTTGTCAAATTATCCAGAAACATTATATATCATATGTAAATGCTGTCTATATAGGGGGTGTCAGCATTACTGTAATTTCAAAGGTCTGTTGAAGAAACAAGAGGCTTTTTTTTTTTTTTGGTTGTTTTTTTTTCAACAGCACGATTCATCATGAGGGACAGCATTTATCAATATAGCACCTGGGGAGAGTTTTTCATGACAGATGCTATCTGTCATTATATCAGCATATAGTCAATAATCCAGTTTGTCAAAGGCAGCACAGGCAGTGAATAAAGAGAGGGTGATTATAACCCATGATCTTATACTTTTCCATTGACCAGTAATAACAGATAACTCATTCTCTTCACCTTGATTCTCACTCTGTTGAACGTCCTTTAACCCATTTAAGCCCACCGGCAACTATAGTTGCCAAAGTGTATAGTTGTCATTTTCCTTTTGTAAATATTTTTCTAGATGTTATCCATGTTTTATATCTCAATGACATGCAAGCAAACAACCAAATAAAGGATTTCAAGAAAAAAAAAATGGTATTCACTTCCTTCCTGTCACATGAGGCTGTCAACTTCCTACCCCTACTTCCAGGAAGCATGCATGAAGGCAAACCCTCCCAATAAAAGGTAATTTTCATGTTACTAATAAGTATTTTTGTTGACATATATATATCTACTTAATCATGAAGGTCTCTAGAATCACCCAAACAAAACAAATCTTACAAGAGATCTATAGTTTTTGTATACTTAGTCAAAGTCCAAGCGGCAACTTTAGTTGCCGCGGCAAATGCCTTGTAAGTACATATATCATGGGGAAATGGGGTATACTGTGTTAATAGGTTAATAAATCAAGGTTACTGGTCTTGTTTAGTGCTTTTTGCTTTTATAATACCCCACCTTGACATAACTCAAAGCATGGGATTAATTGCTGTAGGTTATCTTTTTCTCCCTTTTATGATATTATGTCCTGTAAGGGGCAAAATATTGAGGTCCCTTCATCCAGTTTGGATGCATTTCATTCTAATAGGTCAAGGACCCTATTCTTTTTATGACTAGTAGCTTATGATTCCATTATAATGTTGAAATTCAGACAAGTAATTAGTTTACATTTAAATTATTATATGAAATCACCTATTACAGCCAGCCATTGAATACTATGGGCCTCTGACTTTAAAAATAATTTTCTTAATTTTCTTTCAGGTATACCTTGGTAGAGGTTTTGGATATTCTTGATGCAGATAATCCCCCTGCAACTATCTCAGATGTTACAGTTGTGCCGGAGTCTGAGAAGATAGCTCATGACAGATTGTGACAGCGATGGATCTGATGATGAGGTGGCATGTGGTTACAAACGCCTACCGTCAAGGTTGCTGAAAGGAGAGGGTTTAATCTCTGATGATTCTTTTCAACTACCCCTCCTTGACATTGGAGATATACCTGAATGTCCTGCGGCCTTAGTGAGTGCATCTACAGAGCCAATCATCATCAATGCTGTTGAGGAAAAGGGAAACAGTCCAACAACCCCTGGACCCATGCTAAAGAAAATCAAAAACAAAGAGCGGAAGTTCAAGAAAATGAAGACAGATGCTAAAAAACCAATATAGGCTAAGCGTCATCAGCGTCATCAACCCAAGCCAACCAATCCCATCGTCACGTCAGATGATCCAGCAGACATCTTTCTCACATTCTATCCCAAATCACTATGGGATATCACCCTGGAAATGTCGAATATGTATGCAGCACCGAAAGGTGCCACCCTCAATCTGACTGATGAAGAGCTCCTAACATTCTATGGCATTCTTTTGACCACTGGGTACAACTCAGTCCCAAGACGACGTCTTCTTTGGTCAGACGACAATGAAAATGTGATGGACGCACTCCCTTTGCATGTGAGAAATGCGGTGTTGCCCTGCACGTTGAGTGCTTCAAGGTCTTTCATGTGAACCACTAAAACTCTACCCAGGAGGGAGAGGAAGGGAGGGAGAGAGATAGAAAGGGAGAGCGGGGAGGACATGTATGACATAACTTCCCATTCCGAATGTCTTTTGAAAGAAATTGCCTGTATGCACTAACCCTAACCCTAACCGTATGCACTGATGTTATTTTTTCTTCATTCTATTTATTTTCATTTAACTTTTTGATACACAATGCCCTGTTGGGGCAACTTAATGTCTGCATTTTGTTCTGCACTATGTTCCATCACTTTAAGACAAATGGGTTTGTTGATGACTGTTTAAGTCCCCATGTATTCAAGATAATTTGGACATTTTTAAGAGTTTTCATAGTTAAGAGATTATAAGCTAGAGGCAGCTTTTTTGGTGTCACAGCGAATGTTCTTACACTTTTATACATACTAAATCTGTTTATGAATAAAGATTGATCTGTTGAAAGCAGTTATTTTGAGTTAGATGCCAAATGTTCTCCTCCTATTCAAATTTGACATTGAAGGGGTGCATACAACATATTTGCCCACCGGCAACTATAGTTGCCGCACATTCAAATATGATTTTCAAGAAAAAAAACAAAAACCTGGGGAAAATAAATGCAGAACATGTTCATATAGGACACTATTAACACGACTATATGCATGAAACCTTTGAGAAAAATTTGGGCACAAATGGGTTAATCTATACCCCCAAAAGGTAGGGGGACGGGAGGGGTCATTGATATGTAGCAACAAGGGAAGGATCATACATTTGGATCACATACACATTGAAAGGTTTCCACCTTACACTTTTGAGGTCTTGAAAACTCATCATCATCAACTTTATTATTATTATTATTATTGTTGTTATTGTTGTTGTTGTTGTTGTTGTTGTTGTTGTTGTTGTTGTTGTTGTTGTTGTTGTTGTTTATAACACCCTTTATAAATGCACTATTAGTTGTTTATAAATGCATTATTAGTAGTTTATCACAGGATCTTAAACTAAAGTGTTACCTATAAAACTATAGCAAGTGGCAGTAGCATACACCTGAGAAACAATACGTCACTGGCTGATCTTTCCAGCTGCATGCTGCTGTTCTAGTATTTGCTGTTTGATACAATCTAGTGATTGGTTTGATGGAAGTATTAGAGCCTGTGTAATTGATATTAGAACATTGACTGGTAGGCATTCTGTCGGGACAGCTCTGTAAACCAGATGTGGCATCTTAACTAGGCCATACTGCACACACCTTTCAATACATAAATCAAACCCAGGCTTCTTGCAAAGACATCTCCCAGAAGCAGGCTGTTGGCAGAGGCTTAAAAAGGCTTTAGCTTCTTGTCAGGTGTTTTTTTCTTATGCAGTTCCCTGTATCTCGGTTTTATGAGAAATACTCGGTTTCATGGGATTATAATTTATAGGTATGGCAAAGGGCAGACAGGGATCAAGGGCACTATCCAGCACCATATTGATTTCTTTTGTCTTTTTTGTATCATTTTTTAAAGGGTGTAGTAGATCTTAAAGTCTAGTCAAGTCCCAACGCAATAATACAATTCCTCCAAGTCCCATGTTGTTTTGCTGTGGATGTTTTTGTTTCCCAGATTGCATATTTCACTTTGAATCACTGTTCCTGTCACAGCTTTATAGATGCCCTTGCTGTGTTAAAGGTAATGCTGTTCTGTTAACTTTGTATAATGTTTGCAATCATTCTGATGGGTTCTTATTACAATTCCTCAAATACTGTATTTTTTTTTGTTGTTGTTGATAGTTCAGAGTTCTGCCTCAGTTCTAGTTCTGCTGTAAATGTATATAATACAGCCTAGATCAGCCCAAATGATTGCATACAAGTAAGTGCTAGTGCAATCTAGTGATCTCTCACTTTGGATCATGTTTTCTTTTGTTTTGTTGTCAAAACACTGCTGGGCACTAGATAGAGCTGCCGCTTATAAAGACACAGCTAGCCTACATTACGTTTGACAGACAGACAGATAACCTGTGCTGAAGAATGTCCTTACCAATGTTCATCAAAATCTTGTATACCTATATACTGTATTTCCATAGCCAGGGATATGCATCCCCAGTGGGAACAATTTTAAAAAGCTTTTAACATGATCCATCTGGCAGATAGAAACAAGGGTTTACTGGTCAGGTACAATTTTTTTTCTCACTAGGGGGAGACAAAATTTGGTGGGTGTGAATAATATGAAATTGGTAGTTTTCTGCAGCTAGTATTTAATTTAATTTAATTTTTGCTTTAAATGTCTTTGAACTGCATATGTGTGTATTGCAGATAACTTTAGATCACTGGTATTCTTTAAAAATACTTACTGAGAAAGTAATGAACAAATAGACAAGGAAGATAGTGATCAAAACAATACCACTATGAATCTCACATAAAATAAAATAAAAGCAAATAAATAAATAACACTAAAAACCTAACAGAATCAGACAGACATTGCACACAACCAACGTAACAAAGGACAATGCTCGGTAATGACAGATTTTGCTTCCCTTCACATTTGGTTTATGGTAACAAATTCTGGCAGTTTAATTTATTACAAATTGTTTTCCCTGATAGATTATGCTTCCACAGTAGATTTCACTCACTTACACAGTAGTACCACATTCTCATAGTCTCATATTCTCATCTTTTCCGATCAAAGGAATTTTGTGAATCATAACAGGGGCAATGTGGACCAGCATGAAACTGTGCTAAAATAATCAAATTCAAAGGGAATCAAAATCTGGCAATGGAAGCACATTTTGATACTGCCAGAATGCATTACGCAGTGCACCACACTTGCTCGCACATGCCTAAACAACTTCTAAACCACTTCTGCTTAGAAAGCACAGAAGTGCCCATTCAAATCTGATACATTATGCTGTTTTTGTTCTTTTTCATTTTTTTTATTGAATTTATCATATTTTTCCAACATTAAGAAAATAGTACGCAAAGATTTTTCATATGCAATACATTGGGTATTGTACATTTTTTTTACTTCTGCAACTTTGTGGTGAACTTCTCATTTTGTTCATTATGAATTGGTTTTTTTTTTTTTTTAGAGAAATTGATTGTCTGTTTCCAGTATAAGTTTGCAAAAATAATGTATAATTAATGTTTTGCAAAAAAATAATGTATAATTAATGGTACGTGTACCTCTGTTTGACAATAGGAAAATAAACCCGTCCTTCAGATGAGACGTAAAGCCGAGGTCCTATTGTAAGTGACTCTGCATCAGCAGTTGTGATGCATACTAGTTCACCCCCTAGTCTCTGTAAGTCGCTTTGGATAAAAGCGTCTGCTAAATGACTTAATGATAACAATAATAATAATAATAATAATAATAATAATAATAATAATAATAATAATAATAATACAAAACTCATGCCTGGTTGGTTAATAATATGTTTTACTGATCTGCCCAAATTGTTTTTTAAATGTAATTCGGGGGGTGGCGTGTCGTTAGTATTGAATCCGTTTTCAACTCATTTATCTTACGACTAATTCATTAAAATGAACTGGGAGGTATAAAATGAAACTGACCAACACTGGTTTTGCAGATCACCAA
>CM060269.1:6738829-6853834 GCA_030684275.1 Acipenser oxyrinchus oxyrinchus
GGCTGAAAACCGGCAGAGACGTAGGATTCTAAAACTCTGTGCCACACATCTTCCACGTGTGCTCCCAAGGCTGTCTGGATTGGGAACAGTGGATGTTTTGCCTTTGTTTCGGGAGCTTGAACCTCCAAACATCCTCTACCAGTAAATCCTTATGCCTTGTTATGTTATTTAATTCCAATGGCTAGTGAAAAGACGGTTTGGACACATACTCATCCATCTTGCTGGTGGGAAGAGGTTGTGCTGCATTACTCTTTCACAGATCTGCAGTGGATAGAGCCCTTTTGCGCCACCAGGGCAACATTCAGCATTATAGTGGAACTGGTAAAGGAAGATATGCAGCCAAAAAGGAATTATGTACGGCCTCCTGTGCCAGTGGAAAAACAGAGTGGCAATTGCTCTGTATAGGCTGGCATCCTCAGCTGAGTACAGGGTTAGGGTTACTCAGCTGAGTACCAGGTAGTTGGCATGTGTTTGGGGTGCATACAACCACAGTTCATTTTCACATTGGTCATTTTCTTCTAATTATTCAGTTACCCTTAGTTTTAAACTGCAATGTTTTGTACTATAGTTACAGTCATTTTTTTGTTTCCTCAAAGCAGGCTTATATCCATTACTTTTTTTTTGTTTTATGAACTTTGTTTTAGTTCAACCTTACTTTAATATATGTTTGAATAATTACTGCGGCTGCTGTACGATACAAAATACAAAACTCTTGCCAAGCATTTTGCTCTCCAACTGAAAATAATCACTTTGTTGACCTAAACAGTCACAATTATTTAAAGTAATTATTTCTCAGCATCCTCTTCAGTTATCTGTGTTAGGGTGGGAATCTCAGGATATCTCGGGGCTCCTCCCTTTTCAGAGATGGGTTAAATTGAGGCTGCAACAGGCTGTTCTCAGTACTCTCAACAGGGTTAGCCACTTGTGTCAGCAAGGCTCCAGCAGTAACCAGTGTCGTGAGAGATGTCTCTGCTTCGGAAGGGGGTTGTTTCCTCTGGTCGTCTACTCAGAGGCAACAAGATACTGGTTTTACAAAGAGCTCACATTTACAGCAAGCCTCCCAAAGACAAGATTGGTCCTGCTGTGAGTTCCACAATTTAATAATATTACTGTTCTTAACCAGCATTCATTCTTTTAAAATATACTGATCTACAATTGTTTCTAGATGTATAATGAATGTACTACAGCAAGCTGTCGTTGTGCTTTACATGCACGTCAAATAGAGAATATTTCAGTGTTTTTATGTTAATACAGTACTGGCACACTGACTTTGTGAACTTTTAAAAGTGTAAATCCAACAATGTTAGAAATATGTTATTTGTTAAAGGAATCTCAAACTAAATTGTTTTGATGCTAAAAAATAAAATAAAAAAATCTGACTTTTCAACTGCAAAGTATGGTTAAGAAAAATAAAAAATAGAATACGGAATGTTGTTGACTAAGAACTTGAAATTAAAAGGATGCATGTTAAAATAGATGGTAAACTTTCTGATATGTAACTTCCTTTCTTTAATAGATACAGAAGTACAGGTTTGTGCAATACTGTTAGAATATATCATATACTGTACTTGTACCTATTTTACATTTCTTTATGTGATTTAGACACACTTTTTGGAGAAAACATATAGTAAAGCAATATAATTGTCTTTCTTTTCTTTCCCAGTACTTGTACAATATTAGTAAAATGTTTTTTTGTTGCAAAATACACATATTCTTTAAGATCAGAGATACACAAGCAATTTTGTCTGGATTTATTTTCAACTCAAATTTACACTAACAATCATGTCAGCAATTGACAACTTAGCCATTGTCGATTGGCAATCAAGTTGCTAGAATAGACCACACTGGTTCATTTTTCAGCATTAAGTTCATCGAAAACTGAGCAATCATGTATTCCAAATGACACATCTCTAAGGAGCAGGCTGTCTGCTTTCAATACATCATTTGTACTTGCAATGAAAATTGCAGGCAAGCACCAAAGACAAAACACCAGAATAATTAAATTAAGGAACAGACGGTGACACACATTATCTGTATCCTGTCTCTGAAACAGGTGACCAGATCTCCCCTAATAATGAAACGATATCAGTAACCGAAGGGGAAAAGTTTAATAATGAGACATTTACATGATATACAAACTGCAATAAAACTGGATGCACAGCCAACTGCAATTTAGAATGGTTATAGATGCTGTATATCCGCACTATACCCACCAGCAAGTGTTGGGTGACATGAATGCAGAACAACTGCACATGTGGAGTTTGTTGTCCATTTCATCCCATCCACATCCCTTGCTCACTAAATATGTTGGTATTCTTTCATAGATAATCATACCATCTTCAGAAACATGGAAACGATTTGAATGAGCAATCTGTCCCACAAGTATAGGAGTACCCTGGAAATGAACAATGTAAACTACCTATGAAGAGCAACTAGGCAGGAAATTTGTTCTTGTTTGCTTTTGTTTTTTAAATAAATCTATGCTTTAGCTTTAACAAATCAAAATGAATATGCAGTTATGACAATATCATTTGAAAATGTATGTTTTGTTCCTAATATCCTGACAAAGGATTGTCAGAAACAAGAAAAGGAATCACAAGGGATCAAAAAGCAGCAAGTTCTACATAAAGAGCAACTTGTAAAACAGCTCTTCTCTCCAGGTACTGCTGTTACACCAGAGTTTAACCCTTAACCTGTCTCCCTGCAAAACGCTGCTCCCTGTAGACTTAAGAATACCAGACACAGGTTCTATGTGGCATATCTTACTGATGTATTTCTTACAATTGCAGGGGCAGAAAGTTGCAGGGGAACTGGCTAATGGTTGCAGTCTTGGGTGAACTAGATGTACCAGGCCACAGGGTGCTTTTAACTTTGGAGTTTTAAAAAGTTACTAGGAGTAAACACTGAAACAAAAATAGTATATAAATGTGAAGCTTAACAAGAAGACGAATACATTAGTTAACTGTGATATTTCACACATGTATCAAGTTGCTTTTTAAGGTAAAAATTCACTTACTGGGTTCAAATCTCAGTTTAGCCACTAAATGGCTGTTTGACTTACTCTGGGGCAAGTCCCATGACCTTTTCTGTGCACAGCTACCGTATACAGCTGTGCTGAAGCAGGTCCCTGGTGTAATTGAAAGATTCAGCTGAGCTATGCTGGAGATGTATTTTCTAAATAAAATAAACAACCCTACTTGGATCACAGCTGAGTTGGACTTTGAAGTAGATTTGCAGGGTCTCGGAGGATGTGGTTGTAGGAACTGAATCCCATGGAAGGCAAAAATGTATTTATTTGTTTAAAATATTCATATTTGGGGTGGGTTAAAACACAGCTCCCAGCTATCAACAGCTTTGATCTGTGGAGATTAAACAAGGTTTAGGAGTCAGAATGTTCGTTCAAGTGTGTTATATTATTTCACGTCTTCTTTCTTCTTCAGGAATTTAATGAAAGTTGTGTTGTCTGTAGTATCAATGAAAATCTGGGTATCTCACAAGGACAGCTGGGTCTTCCTTGACAGTACTTGTCCATCTAAGTAAATGATTCAGATTGGAATTGAATAACCACATATCCATTTTTTCCTGGTCTTTGTAGGCACACCCATATTAGAGCTGACAAATTAATCAACTATTTTAGCGTACCGCTAATTTGAATTCCTGAAGATGCCGCAGATACAATTCATAATGTAGAAAATACAAAGGAGAAAACAATAACAATCCATTGCAAGATCTTTTTCCAGCATGAAAAAACATGCTTGAAAAGGAAATTAAATTTAAGCGGTCAGTTTAAGAATTTACATTTGTTTTTACAGCAGACTCTGTTCACAATATCAGTCTTTGCCGTGACGCTGCTCACCCCTGCTGGCTGGATCCTGCACCATCTTCCAGAGTACCACAAGAGATGATGGTGGGAGTCCTTCAGCAACCCACCTAGGAGGATGTGTTCATCTGAAATGCCATGTCATGGAAATGCATGAACACGTATGAGTGTTTGTAACATGTCACCTCTTTGTCTTTGAACAATAAATGACAATACAATAACCAAAGCAAATGAAACCTTTATTGGCTGTTTATTACTGTATTATGTTTATTATATTAAAAGCATCAGAGCATATTTTGAAACCGCTATAAAAGTAATTCTGTTCTTGTTCTGAGGTAAGCAGGTTCTTGCTCTGACGCGGCACTAGGGTTCTTTAGACACTACTACTGAGAGATATTCGATAATGTGAGAGTTTCAACCACTCTCTTGCAAGATAAGATACTCTTACTTTCCAAAGAAATCACATGACATGGTGACCTTTCAACTCCTCTAATATAGCTTCCAATGGTTATGAAAAGATTGGGCCAGCAGACAAGAAAATGACAGGTTAATTCTGATGCAGAGGAAAATTATTCAAATTTAATACTGGAGCAACAAAATTCTCAGAATGTTGGTAAACATTTCAAAAAGGTAAAGGAGAAATACAAATAAATGAATGAATTACATTTGAAGCTATTTACCTCTCACATGAAAATGGTTTAAAAAAATAATGAGGCACATATCAATATTCAGGCATCAGGTTTCTCCAAGCAATACAGTATGCTATTGGAATCTGAACCAACGCTAACATGGTAAACCTTAAAATAAACTTGATATACCACAAGAATGGCATTTCTCTTACAAAAGTCTTGTACCACAGTATATTTGAACAGTGATGCTGAAGTTTTCCAATGCTTCCTATGTCAGTTACTGCAGCGGCAGTAATATTTGTAAGTAACACAACATTAGTCATGTCACAGAGTAACCCTCTTTCTCTCATTAGAAGTCTCCAAAACTTTCTACAGCACAGGAGAAAACTGATGATTTATGTTGTCCCCAAGGAATGTCACTTCCACAAGGACACTGAGAAAATAGGTTGCTTTCTAACAATTGTGGAACCTGTAAGTATCTATTTCTGTTAGACCAACTGAACCAGTGTGCTTCATAAAAATATGATTATTTATTTTGTGCTTCAATTAAAGGTGTATACTTTTCAACTATTTGTTACTGTTAAAAAACAATTATTTCTACTAATAATCCAAATGTAATATATAGAGGATTTGTGATGGCTTGAACAATACCAATAAGTGAAAGGAAGACAATGATCAAGGGTCCAGGTTGGTTATATCCATCTTCATTTTTCCTTCTCTAAAGTCAATACATATTTGGCCTAGTTACCTGCAGTAGTTACACCACCGACATTGACTCTGCAATGTTTTGATTCAATTTGACACATTAAAATAGATGATTAGATGATTACTTTTTGTGACATGTTTTTAATTTATGGAAAATAATTTTACTTTGGAACCTCCACACACTTGGGAATAATGGTCACAAAACATATTTTAAATAATTTGAGCTCAGCATTGTTCATAGATAGTGCTTCTAGTTAGTTCCCTACAAGGGCTTTTTGCATCATATAACTGAGACTGATGGTAAGAGAGAGAGATCAATTTGGCTTATTAGGCTCAACTTCAACACCTGTGCGAGCTCCCCATCTGACAATTGTGTTGTGGTAGGGCAACAGTGTGGAGTAGTGATTAGGGCTCTAGACTCTTGACCGGAGGGTTGTGGGTTCAATTCCTGGTGGGGGACACTGCTTCTGTACCCTTGAGCAAGGTACTTTACCTAGATTGCTCCAGTAAAACCCAACTGTATAAATGGGTAATTGTATGTAAAAATAATGTGTATAAAAAAACAATGTAATTGTATGTAAAAATAATGTAATAGCTTGCAACAATTGTTGGATAAGGGCGTCTGCTAAGAAATAAATAATAATAGTTGACTTAACTGCTGGTGCTAATGAGATGCAGTGATCTCATATTTTTTCTTCATTGCAGTGAAGCTCTGTAACTAAATACATTGCTTGTCAAAAATGATTTCAACTATAAATTTGTCTAACAACAGTGTCAATTAATTACCTGTCAATTAATTACCTGTCAAGCTATATCTAATTTAAGTTCCAGGGTGCACTAGTAATAGGCAATAGAAGAACTTCATGCAGAAGACTTCAACATGAAACTTTGTTTAACAAACACTCTTACGTAATATTGTGACAAAGATGACAGATGGCAGTGCATTGCACCTGATTCTAGTCAATGGGAAATTAGGGAGAGTGCTGGCTGGCTGCCCCAGTATGCAAATGAAGGAGAATGGAGGGTGCTGTTTTGGGGTATTTTGGGAACTCTGGGTAGGGGGCAAAACAGGGTTTCGGGGTACGATTAGTGAGTTATAAAGGTCTGCTATCGGGTGGGGGACTGGCAGGCTGTGGGGATTTTAGCTCTAACCTGAAGAGGAAGCCATCAAAGGTGGACCGAATCCAGAAATGAAGAGTACTAGAGAAGTGGCCCAGAAGATGCCTGGTTGCATTCAGAGTACTGCTATGTAACTGATGAAAGAAAAGATAAGGCAGGAATAAGTTTAACACAAGACAGCTTTGGTATTAAGCTTTTTTCCCTCACACAATGACACTGTAAGTTGTTTGGTAATGTCATCATCTAGTAAAGGGGACTATAGTCATCCACTGAGATTGGTCTTTGAAAATGGAAACTCCCTCAGCTCCCTAAGGAGAGAAGCAGGTAGAGTCAGGTCAGAAGATTCATTTTAAGACAACTGTTTCATTAAGGGAATAACTTGCTCTTCTGCCTGATGTGGGAAAAAGTTTCTTTTGGCAAGTTGTGTTGAGCAAAAACCTTTAAGGTCATACATTTCCTTCCTTGTCTAACAAAGCAGTACTTATTTTTCATCAAGGGATTTTCAGAATATAGATTGCTTCCTGGAAACCCGATAACATCCAACATTTAAAATAAATATTTAAACTAGTTTCTCTTGGCTTTGGGTCTGCTGAAATAAGTTCTATAAGTGCAATCTCTCTCTCTCTCTCTCTCTCTCTCTCTCTCTCTCTCTCTCTCTCTCTCTCTCTCTCTCTCTCTCTCATGTAAGCGGCTATCCATATTTAATACAGATATTACTGAGGGATTAACATTGACTTCATAGGCTTTGTTAAATTGTAGCAGCATATAACTAGTCACCCTTTTCTTGTGTTGAAGATATTTTGCTTGTTTTGTACACTCATTTTTAGTATATTTTGAATTTTCAAGTACAACAGTGTAGATAAAAAATATCATCATGTCTTCCTGGTACGTATCTAATCACTTCCTGTGCAATAGATCACATGGCCTGATTGCAGCGAGAACACTGGAGTGAGAATTGCCCTGAAGGGATTAAGATAACCTTCTGTGTTGTTTATGACAAAAACTGTTTGATTTTCCAGTGCAAATTGTATTTTTGGGGTTTTGGGGTAATGACATTGATAAATTCATCCTTGATTCACAAAATATCAGTCTTCCCTACTCTGAATCTGCTGAACTAGGCCCCATAGTTTTGAAATATAAAGGAGGCCAATAAAGACAAAATAAAATGGAGGAGTTTATTTGTAATCACTGTGGAATCAATTACTGGTTGGTATTGCCTTAAGGCTGTCACTCACCAAGTGATGCAGTTTCTTGTGGGGTGAAATGATCATGCAACACCAAAGGCACCACTGATGAAATGTCAAATGTAACTATTTTTGAGAAATTGTATTTTATTATAACCATTGATATATTTCCTGTGTTTTAAAATTGGCTATATACTGTATAGAATGCAACTAATGTGTTAGACCTAAAATATAGTAGAAATTAAGACATTTCAGACATTTGCACAATTAAAGGACCTACAACATAGCTACAGAAGTTTAATGATTAATGTTTGATTTTAAAAGTATGTTCAATGCAATTTTATACATTACAGTATATCATTACACAATCAATTGTGTACACTGTACGTTGATATATATATATATATATATATATATATATATATATATATATATATATATATATATATATATATATATATATATATATATATATATATATATATATATATATATATATATATATATATATATATATATATATAACTTTAGGTCAATAATAATAAACCTAAAAGTTTTTTTACAAGATACTGTATACGCATAAGTATATCTACAGCACCCCATGCATCGGAGTTAATTGGGCATAAAATATAGGTGTGTAGGTTCCTCGTGTCAAAACAAACGCAGCATTTAAAGGGTAAATAATAATAATAATAATAATAAAAATCTCAACTGACACGTCCAATAACAATCTATAAATGGCAATTTGTCAGAAATGGATTAGTCCATTTGATGTAAAGGTGAAGGCAGTTCCTTTAATTTCTCTTTCTAGTTTAAAAGGGCAGGTTTGAAACAAGAACAGATTTTTGTATGTACAGATAAATGTTTTGAGACGTGCGATTTATACGAGTCCTGAGTTGTTGGAAGTAAGTTATATTGTGACTGGCAGCACCAAGCTTTAGTGGTATAACCAGACAGCTGGAGCAAGACGGTTCCTTCAATTCTTATACTAACCAGCAAATAAACTCGCACTGCAGCGATGAAACAACGTTGATGTCTGATTGTTACTAAAACTGATCATGTCTACCAAAGCCGAGCAATGTAAGTATCACATTCAAATACAAGTAATAGCTGGTTCTTAAATGGTAATTTGTCATTCTGTATTTAAAAAAACAAATCACGGTTGCTGTCCATGGTGATGAAGCCGTTGTTGCTATGGCAGGTTGCAACACGTCTAACGTTGCAGGGGTTGTCAAGGGGGTGGGGAAGGGAATGGTATATTTTGTTATAAAAGAATAAACCTATTTTGTTTAATATAAGTAAGGTGTAGATTGCAAAAGGTAAATAAGGTTGGTAATAGAAACACAAATCTCAAGGTCGATTAGGGTAGCTTTCACACAGAAATGCAAACAATATGGAGGCAGGTTTTGTAGAAAGCACGTTACACCTCTATTTATGTTTGGTTAAAACATGGTTTAAAAAATGTGTGTTGTTATGCATTCTATTGTTGGCTTACCTACGTAATGTTTACACTTAAAAAATAAGTAATGATTTTTGGGAAAGCAGTGGTGCCCTGTTTTTCTTCTGAATACAAAATTAGGAATAAGTAACTGGAACATAAATGAAAAACGATGGAACATTGTTTAACAGTGAGTTTGTGAATGTAGACTACTTATTTTGCATTACAATGTTTGGGCCATTTGTACACTTGTTGTGTTTGTATTTGGATAATTGCATTTGTGTTGGGGTATCAAATGGAGGAGAGTCGTTTGTTATCAAATGTAACCCCTGAAATGCATAATAAGTGACGGTAATTAAATTAAGCCATTGAAATACAAAATAAATATTGCAGCATAAAAATAAGAGTCTAATATGGCCTCTGTAACTTCTCTTTTGGTTTTCTGGCTGTCTGTTGTTATAAACAGTATCTAGGCCCTACCTATTTTTGTTTGCATATTGCTGCTGATCCTTCACTCTAAACGTCTGATTTCAGGATTATATTGATAGTATTTCTGGATCTTTGGGAGGAATGTACAATCATATCATATAGATCCATGCATATGCTGTATGTGTTTACAGGCATTTTGCATGTCATAAATATCTTGTGCATGTATTTCTGCTACTCCCCTACCTGGGGAAATAGACTGGATGGGATTACATTTGAATTATGGCCTCGCTATCCAAATACTAAAATCTTCAAAATATGCATGATCATGATTTCAATTTTTGTTTGCTTTGTTATTTTGAACTTCTTTAAATCCTCTAAAAAGTTTTCAGAACCATGACAGAATTTTGCAGAGTTATGTTGATAATAATTTTGTACCACATGTGCAGGGTTTAAGAATTGGAGGATAGGTAGGACACTTTTGTTTTTTTTAACTTTGCATGGTATTGTAACATGGGCCATGCCCTGCAGACTTCTAATTTAGAGATGAAAAATCACCACCTGCTGAAGTGCTTCAGAGACGGCACTGAACCATCTTAACTCCTGTGTGAAATGCTGAAGTTGATTTTACATATGCCCCATCCTAGTTCCCATAAAGGTGAAACAACTTCCATAGTAAATATTTCATTTTATGTGGTCACTTACAGGCAAATTTCCCATGTTATCTTTTTTTAAAAAGAAAGTAAGATAACTTATCACCTTTTTAAAACATATTGCACTGTACGTATTGTGTAAACGAGTCTTATGGAAAGTAACTATAGTGTGTGTCCACAAAACCCATAGTTGTCATCCATGTATACATTTGTCACTCTGCTCTTTGTTTGTTTAGTTGCTTCTAAGATACGATACTTGCAAGAGTATCACAACCGTGTGCTTCACAATATTTACCCTGTGCCATCTGGAACGGATATAGCAAACACACTGAAATACTTTTCCCAAACACTGCTAAGGTAAGTAGCAAATGCCAGATAAAAAGCCTTTTGAGTATGGTATGTCTGTGGGGCATTACATTTAGATCAGTGGTGGCCAAACTTTTTTCACACTCCTACAGTTTTGGCCCATGAAGGGCCGAATATGCTGTAGAATTGCATAATTCAATATTATATAACAACAGAGTTTATGTCCCACTAGGCCTGGGTTTGGCCACTATTGATTGAGAGCAATCAAAAATGTTATTTTTCCCTATTTTATCTAAAACATCTGGCCACAGTATCGTACCTATGAAACCAGAGCATTATATGCTACCTCTAAGTGTGTCAGTTCCTGCAGTTTTGGGAAGAGGAATGAACCCTTTTAACCCTTTGGCTTGTCAGATGACCAGATTGAGTTATATTTTAAACTGAAAAATACAGACCAACATTTATTTTTCATGTATTGTTGCTTTAATAAGGCAAAGTATTTTTACTCTTCAGGCTCCGAATCCCCCATGTTTTACGATATTTGTCCTGATTTTGTCCGGGTATTGCTTGTATTCCCATTGTGCCTATTTCTGACTAAGAAGCAGACACCCACTCACACAGTAGATACAGGGGTGAAAGTTAGGAAACTGTAGTTGCAAAAGTGTTAATGGCACTACAGTGAATTTGGATTCATTAGGCAGGACACAGTGGGAAGCCAAGCATATATCATAGAGTTTAAACTATTGAACAGGATGCTTTTAGATGCTTTAGAGGAGCCTTCTCCTATGTTAATTAATTGTGGTGCTATAGTTGCTTTTCATGGTGCTCTGGTACATCTCACCAAATGTCACTGTCCTGCCATGAATACTTGTGATACTACAGCTTAAAGGGATACTTTATCTACAGTTTCCTAACATTTCTTTTCTTATCTGTTTAATCTTCTCGTAAATATTTGCCATGCTTACAAACTATCCCATAAATAAATTGTTCTGAAAAGACTGCTCAGGCTGGTTGTGGGGAAATTTGGTTGGGAATTATATTCAGTACTCAATGCTTAACCAAAGGACTTCAGTGCACAGCCTAACACTAGTATGCTTTAGTATGCTTCCCCACAAGTTGTCTTTTCAGAAGAAATTTTTGCTGGAATAGTTACTCAGCATGGCATATACTGATGAACATTGGAGAGTCATACTGAACACAGATATAAAACTAATATTAGGAAAATGTTGATGATTTTTGGTTGGTTTCACAGACTCCAATTAGCAATAATCTTGGACTACTTAATGTTACCTCAGGTGTGATAATTCAGGTGCTAATCAGGGTCTGTGAAACCAGCCGATAAACTATACCTTTAATGAATTGCTTGAAGAATAAAAAAAATGAATGTTCAAATTGGAAATGAGCAAATAATACTTAGAAAAGTGATTCATTTTCCTCTAACAGTTGATCATTATAAAATAGAAATTTAAAGCAAGCTCCATTCCACCCTGGGTATCTGCAGCAAGTTGATAAGGATGTACACACATTTAATAAACTCAATTCAGTAAATAGGCAGACTTTTAGGTAGATCGATCCATAACTGTGAACACTAAAACTAAAATGAGAAGAAACAGGCCCTGTATTTAAAAAAAATGTTTCAATTGATATTTGCATAACTATTCTAGAACACTATTTACTATTCTAAAACTCAACTACTAAAACTAAAATAAACAAGACTACTCACAAACCCCTACATCATGTCTGATTTGTTTATTTCATGTTTATACAATCTTTATATCCTTAAATAACTCCAGACCTTTGTGAATAGGGAGCATATTTTCAGTAGAATGACAATTCTGCATTTAGAGGTATTTCTCATTTGCCAGCAGGAGGCCAAGGTTTAATTAAGTGAATCATTTGACGAGGCAGTGTAGTTTAACCCTGGTCCGTAAGCCACCCAAAGGCAATACCATGTTGGTGGAAGTGTCACTTGCATGAAGTGCAATGCATGATGTCTGAATGTAAATGTAACAGCCCTGAGGGAGTTGCATTGCTGCAGTTCTGCCCTGACTCCCACAGACATGTGAACCATATGTCCAGATCCCAGGGAATGACACAGTCTATGTGACACCAGTCACATAGATGTGTATGAAAAGTGAGGAATTACAATTTCAAATCTGAATGTATTGTGGTATTGCATGATGAATTCTATAATCGTTGAAGATTTTCAAAAATGTGGTTGAATTCATGTCATACATTTAAAATCAACAGTCTATTCTTAAAAGAAGAAAAAGGGAAATTATTTAATTTGCGCTAAATAAAAATGTACACACAAGTACCAACACATAGAGTTTAACAACCAATATTCTTGTAAATGATGAAACCAGCAGCCTAAAATATACCAGCTATTCTATACTAGCTTATCCTAAACACCAAGTCTACATTATACCCAGGCAGAGAGTGGAACTGGTTTAAATATTTTATGAATGCGAGTGGTAAAAAGCTTTTAAACCCAAGCTCAGGCTGACACTTTTTGGGTAATTAAAAATAGACACAGCTTAAGTTAAGTTATCAAAACCAATATTGCATAAGAGTTTAAAATGTCTCTTGTATGTCTCCATTGGCTACAGTATCAATCATGGCTTCTGGTATAACTTCCAGTAGATTTGTATACTATGCTGTGGTACAATATCAATGAATGTGCCTACATCATAGGCAATATGTAGAGATGTGCAAAAAATTCAGTTTTTGTGATTAAATTAACTTCACATATAAGGTTTTATTGTTTGCATTCAATTCAAGTGGGATTTATTACATAGTGTATAAAACCACCCAATGGCTGAATATTATAATTGTGCTATTGATTTAACATTCATTCAAAAGTAAATTCTGAATATTCTGCACATCTTGAATAATGTATTCATTAATAAAGTGATATGAAGAATGCATATTCAATTGAAATGTTGCATGCCAGGATTTACTATATCTCATGCTGCATAATGCCTTTTAATGCAAGACGGCTTTGGCCACTACATTGTGTGATTTCATTAAAAATAAATACAAAATGTGCACGTGAATGTGAAAGTTTGAAATATAAAAATATTTGATATTCTTTAGTGTACAGCTTGGGTTTATTTGGAATTCACAAATGTGAATTTCAATTTGTGGACTTGAAATTCAATTGTAGTAGATTAAAAACTTAAAGAGTAAGTAGCGGGATTCTGAAAAATATAATGTTACACGTCCCCACTTGTTGCTACAACTGTTTAAATAATGTACCTGTAATTATCATTGTTAACATCCTGACAACTTTGTACACATATAACTTTAAAGTCTGTTTCAAAGCTCTTTTCAAAATGTCCGCTCTAGTGCACTGATAGTGTAAGGATTATTGCCCACATTGTCAA
Organism: Acipenser oxyrinchus oxyrinchus; assembly: GCA_030684275.1. Classification (NCBI taxonomy): domain Eukaryota; kingdom Metazoa; phylum Chordata; class Actinopteri; order Acipenseriformes; family Acipenseridae; genus Acipenser; species Acipenser oxyrinchus. The sequence goes on from CM060269.1 coordinate 6,752,496, forward strand.
ACAGGTAACACAGCAATAACGATCCATGATGTGGTACGGAACTGAAAAACCAGAGCACTTGTTGTTATGTTTATTTTTTATTATTATTTTTTTTTTTAAATTGCTCTTGCTGCAGTGATTTAGAGGACAGATCTCAAATGCTAGTGCTCTAGAGCGGCCATTTTGAAAAGAGCTTTGAAACAGACTTTAAAGTTGTCAGGATGTTAACAATGAAATGAAAAATAACAGGTACGTTATTTAACTGTTGTAGCAACATGTGGGGACGTATATGATGGTATATCGAAAATAAACAATATCTATATGTGTATATATATACAGTATATAACCTACAGAGACTAGAGACAGCACATAAAAACCTCCATTGCCATTAGATCACATACATAATGCTACTGATCATCAATGTTAAGCAACCTCTTATTATTTATTTTTATAGTTTTCCCTTAATGTAGTTTAGTTACATTTGTTTGTAGAACTAAATCCATATGCCTGTTGGATTTCATTATTCCCAAATGATACAGACAAGGTATCATAATTATGCATACAGACATTATTTTGGTGCAATAAACATGTGCTGTTAAGGGTTTACCTATCTGACACACATGTTTATTTCTTGCTAAAACATGTTTCAGAGAGTGCCACCCCTATAGTTACAAACTGAAGCAAACACTAGCAAAAATAAACAGCTATCAAATCATTGGTCAACAAAAGAATTGATCAAACCAGCTGTCTTGTAAGGTCAGCCTTGTGTATTGCTGTAGATAGCTGTCAAAGGTTACAATGCCCCCCTCTGTCAAAGCATAGGGTTGGCACTGAAACATGTGAGTTTTTATATTTTTGCTCCTTACCACCAGATAACGCATGAGATGCAGTGATCATTGCAGTTTTGCAGTAGATCTGAACCAATTTTAAAAGATCTAATAAAAAAAATAGACAAACCATCTTGCCTATCAAAAAAAACAAACAGACAAGACACTGCATCCTATGTGGGGTTTATCTGGTTTTTTTATTACGTTGTCTGTAGTGTCATTTCAATGTAATGTGCTGTTTCTTTGTGTCTTTGTTGTCTCTTTTTTTCTTTATCCCTGGAACAGCATTCTATCCCGCACAGGCAAGAAGGAGAACCAGGATGCTTCCAATTTGGCAGTGCCCATGACCATGTGTCTTTTTCCTGTGCCATTCCCACTCACACCATCTCTAAGACCACAAGTCAGTTCCATCAACCCTTCAGTTACTCGCTCCCTCCTTTACAGCGTGCTGCGTGATACCCCGTCTGACCGCGGGCAACAAAGTCGGGATGCTCAGTTGTCAGATTACCCCTCTCTGGACTATCAGGGGCTCTATGTGACGCTGGTGACCGTGCTTGACCTTGTACCTTTGCTCCAGCATGGTCAACACGGTAAGCTGCAGCCTAAAGTGCTTGTTTGTGGACACTGTGGTACTTCGCTATCGGGCTGCCTTTTTTAACATAGTCTCTGTAAACAGTTAACAATAAGATTTGTGTCGAAGCTCAGGGATCAAACCGCATGATGCATCAATCCATGTTAATATTTTATGAGACAAATCCTTAAAATCTTGCATTGTTAATGATTACTATTTAAATTTTGTTATCTGTAGGACATTGTTCTAACAAGGAAATCCCTCCTGTCCAGTACTGGAGGAGCCTTCATTTTATTTGATAGTCAATTCTTACTCGGAGGATTCAGCTCCATAAGAAACTTTTAATGGAGTTGATAAGGCTACTGGAGATTTTTTGATAAAATTGTATGAAGATCAGTGCAGGATGTTAACTCCCCAGGAACTGGATTTGTAAATTTTTTTTTTCATTTCAGTGCTTTTAATTTGCATTTATCTTGATATGCCTCCTAGGACAAGGCATTATTGCATTTTAAAATGTTTCATTTGCGCCATGTGTTGGTCCCTAAGTATGCTTTGCATAGCTAAATCTATACATTTGTGTCCCATGGCTGTATATTTATGTATGCTGTGTTAAGGAAGAAGCATGATAGAGAAGGTATATCAGTCTGTATTGTATCTGTCTGTCTTGTCTAGTATATCTGTATATCTTACCATTTGTTTCAGAGAGAGTATTCCTGCACTTATTATGGTTGTAACTGCTGTACAGAAATTGTTTTTTTAAGGGTGTGTTTAACAGATTTCCTAAGTAAGGCAAGTAAATAACTCATTGGGTTTGTGTCTTTTAAAACCCATGAATATCTTTAAATGCATGGTTTATCCATAAAACAACTGCAGTACAAATAAATCAAAGGGGACATTACAACTAGGCAGTGAAGTTCAACTGCAATCTACTTTCTCTTTCCCTTGCCATTTTATTTGGCATTCCAATTAGTTTTTTTATGAATACAGATGGATTTCATCATTCAATGATATGCAAGTTTTATTGCACCCAGTTTTAATGTCACCCTCACATTCTGCCAGATACTCTCTCAGCACCAACGTGAACCAATATAAACCAAGGATATTTTCACTGTTATATCACCACCCTCACTGTCCACTATCTGCCAGTTCACAAAGTAAAGCAATTGTATAGAAATGCATTGCAGTCTCCTTCACATTACCGCCAACAAGATACTCAGAAACTGATACAATGCAGATAATGCAATGCAATCTTTGATGTTTACTGTACAGAACACACTATTGTAATTTTTATACTGTAAAATGTATTTTATTTGAATGTCCTGTAGTTGTTGGTAAATAGGGAGGTCTGTACTAATAAGCTAATTACATTGCACAGCATGGTTTTTTTTAATTAAAAGAATGGGTAGTATTAAGACAAAAAACATTGATTCTTTTTCTTCTTTTCTCTTCAGATCTTGGACAGTCAATATTTTACACAACGACTTGTCTTCTACCGTTTCTCGGTGATGATATTCTGAGCACTTTACCATACACAATGATCTCGACCTTAGCAACGTTCCCACCATTTCTGCACAAGGACATTGTTGAATATCTTAGCACATCTTTCTTGCCAATGGCCATATGTAAGTCTCACCTGTTTCTCTGTTTTCAAAACTTAGCTAGTCAAGCTTTTCTCAATTGACTCCTGTTAATGAAAGAGATTCTAGCTTATGGAATGATGCCACAGATCTTATAAGCCATGTACTTTCATTTGCTTTTTAGATCTCATATGTGCAGTTTTATTAAAACTGTTTTAAAAATGATATCCAATGTCATTCTAGGTTTAAGAAAGCTCTTAGATTGCATACCTTGTTTCCAAATAGTTACTGTTTCGCTAGGTCATTTTATCTCAGCAGTGTCAATACATGTCACTGCCTGCAAAGCATGTCAGACATTAGCAGAACAGCTTGCTGGGTAATGACAGGATGGAAGGTGTTGAAGGCAGGGGGACATTTTCACTCTCCAGGTGAAATAACCAAGGCAGTGTTAGACTACTTGAAAGCAAGGCATGCAAACAAAGCTCTGAACTTTTAGATGAGAGATGATGTAGATGTATAGGCAAGTGATTTGTTTGCAATTTGTTTTTGCTAGTGGGCTCAAACAGGAGAGGAGGAGGTGTTCCAGCCTATGTCAATCTGTCTGCCTCTTCGATGTTAATGATTGCTATGCAATACACTTCCAATCCTGGTGAGTGTGCCAACCTAAGGCTTCCTTTACATTTTGGAATAAGAAACCATCTTCTGTGTAATTTAAAAACATATATGTTCCATACAAACCTTAGCCAACCACCTATCCCACTCATTTACCATAACTATCCACTCAGAGCATCCCACAACTGTAGAGCAGTAGGACTAATTTTGCAGGACTGAATTTAGGGCAATGAGGGTTGCCAGGTGTTAACTGCCTCTGGCTGATGTGCTGCTTAGTTAAGCCACAAAGGTGTGATTTGACCAGTGCAATTAGCACACAAATGTTTGTCTACTGGACTTTTATCCAGCTTTAAACACACTCCATACACCAGGGCAAGGATTATTTTGCTGTGCTGATGCTTTGGTTTTGTGTTTCACTAGCATTGCTTTTGGTTCACAGTATGTTTTATTTTTATTAATTCACATGCTTTTACTTTTTCAGTGTATCATTGTCAGTTGTTGGAATGCCTCATGAAGTACAAGCAGGAGGTCTGGAAGGTAAGCAGCATTCCAGGGTTATTGTAGCAATGAGAATGATTTATTTTGTGAGGGCATGCTTATCTAAATAGGAAATCATATTATTTCATAAAGGATTACATTTGAATTACTGACAACTCTTTTAGAGGGTAGTCAGCCAGAAGTAGTTGTAATATTTAGAATGAGTTCATTTACTACTGATTTGGTTTTCTCAGTCGGTTGTTATTGGTAAAATGTTGGCATTTTTTAAAATTTTGTAGAGAAATACCTACGATTGCCTGTATAAAGGGGCTTATAGATTCACCAGATGCACTTAAATCCCAAATAACATTGCTAGAAAGGCACCTGTTTTGGACTTCTGTGCGATTGTCTACATTGTCTTTTTATGACAGTTTTTTAAAAAGCGCCTACAAGGTATTAAGAATGCCCCTTAATTGTAAACACCGGTTCATTTAAAAACAAGCAGAGGAAATATAGCATATAACATGGAACAGGCCTCTTCATGATGTGCAATCAAGCAGGCATTTGGTTATTAAAAATGAAGTTACGCTTGCTAAATGAATCAGAAAGTCCAATAAACGGAATAGTCTTTCATGTACCAGTACCTGTAATATCAAGCCCTGATAGTTTTTGCTTCCAGCTTTAAACATATAGGTATACATTAAGATGATGATCTAATTACGCAAACAGCTCATTATTATTAATCTAATATATCTAACACACCTAAAAAGTGTTGTTACTTGCTCTATAAATATCAATTTGTTACAAAAAATAAAAAAATTATAATCTCTACATGAAAATGACCACCCATAATGAAAAATAAATAGTACTTTTAAAATGGATTTGTATTCTATCATATGAAACCTACAAAGCCTTCTGAGCTGCAGGTGGCACATTAGATTAACTGAATAGAAGTGAAGGCGAGAAAGGATTCCTTTTGGGATATGTAAAACGGATCACTGATGTGTAAGGAATCTGTGGAGAGACCAGTCAAGGAAACAGTCTTTGTAGTAACATGGCACCTGTGTTGTCTTTAAGGATTTGCTGTACGTTATAGCCTATGGGCCATCTCAGGTGAAACCTCCAGCAGTTCAAATGCTTTTCCACTACTGGCCAAATTTGAAGCCACCTGGAGCAATCAGTGAGTACAGAGGACTGCAGTACACAGGTGAGACTTTGAATAGGCTTGCAGCCCAGACAGCTAACAGTCATGGTTGTTTGATTAGCCATATGGGAACAGCTAAATATCAACTGGTATTGAAGTCATTGAGTTAATTTAGCATTTTATGCGTTTGTGTGTTTTAAACATTTATGGTGTTATTTATTTAAACTTGGTTGGTTCCACCACCACGACTCATTTGTACAGACTAAGTGTTTTTTTCCTCTTATTTCAGCATGGAATCCCATCCATTGTCAGCACATTGAATGCCACAATGCAATTAACAAGCCAGCTGTAAAGGTAATGCATTTTTCTTCTATTGATTATTTATGAATTCCCATTCACAATGCACCATTGTTGTTTCATTTTGTTTCTTTTTTAACATTAGACAGTTCTACAAACATCTGAATGTCATCAGTGTCAGATGTAGATAATGTAGGCAGCCATAGTGCATAACTTAAGGTTACAAGTTCTGATTTGGTAACCTATTCAGATACAGTACTGTACAGACCTCAGCAAAAGGGACAACTACATCTCTATAATGATTGGGGAAGGAATACAACTAATGGAAATGTGTGCTTTCAACAAAGTGCTAAACATCTATAAAAGATGGTTCATTGTAAAGCAGTGAATCACCCTGCTGTATCCTGACATGTTTTTCTGTTTGATGTCATTCAGATGTGCATAGACCCCTCACATTCGGTGGCTTTAGGAGACAAACCCCCTCCACTGTACATATGTGAAGAATGCAGCCAGAGGATTGCAGGGTAAGAACTGTATTTGTATTGAAGAACATGTTTAAACTGCACCTTTAAAATCTGACATGCACAGAAAACAGCAATATTGTAATAGGTGAGAAACCGTCAGGCAAAAAGTACTGAAATGGTTAAAAAATAACATGAGGATAATGTTATAATATGAGAACGTATCATACCAGCAATAGCAACACAATAATTCACCTTTATGATTGTATTATTTATATTATCTGTATGTCAAAATATGAAAATGTGACCACGGTGGTACAATTTTACCAGTGTCACTATTTCCCCTAAGTACAGAACCACTGTGATACTGAGCTGTCATTGTCCCCTGCCTGTCATAAACCTAATCCTGGCTTTCATCAAATGTATGTCTTGTTCAAGTTGGTTCTTTTCTATTCTATCTTTATTTATTTATTTATTTATTTATTTTAACCCCAACTTAACTATTTATATACATGAAGTGTTTTTGGTCTGATGTAAACCCTGACAGAGGCTGCATATTTCTAGCCTGCTGTCTAAGATTGAAATGCCCTCACAGGGTACAATATACTGTATTTCAGGCCCAAATCAGAAATCTTCTGTCTACAGTTGCTCACAGAGCATTGGATTTGGGAATAAAATGCCAGCATCTGCTCATCTATTAGATCTCATCGCTTCAGGCAGTGTAGTGACTGAGAAGTGTTTCAGGTCAAGATGAGCTTGTTGATATCAGGTACTCAGACTATATCCAAATCCATCTGAGAGGGCTGTTTATTGTCTTCATACAGTATAAATATATAATTACTAACACAAGCTGATCACTATCTGCAGTAGTGGCTGTTAGTTTGAATTTGTCTATATAATGATTGTTTGGAAAAAGAAGGGTCGGTCTTCAGTGCACAAAATATCACTCTCCCAAATTAACCAGTAACCTCTAAATATACCCGTTTCCTATTTTTCCTTGGTATTCCCAACCCATTCCACTGTCTCTCCCAGGGGCAGCAGTGTGGAGTAGTGGTTAGGGCTCTGGACTCTTGACCGGAGGGTCGTGGGTTCAATCCCAGGTGGGGGACACTGCTGCTGTACCCTTGAGCAAGGTACTTCACCTAGATTGCTCCAATAAAACCCAACTGTATAAATGGGTAATTGTATGTAAAAATAATGTGTAAAAATAATGTAATTGTATATAAAAATGATGTTATCTTGTAACAATTGTAAGTCACCCTGGATATGGGTGTCTGCTAAGAAATAAATAATAGTAATCTTGTCCTTGGAGCTAAAAATATGAAAAGAATGAAGGTCTTTAATCATCAGGCAATAGCAGCTCGACCTTGTGTGTTCGATCTTTGAATTTGAAAATAATGAATTTCTCTTTGTAAGAAAAACTAATTCCTGAACTATTGAAATGTGTTTTATAAGTCCTTTTTTCTGTTATTTCTCTTGGTCAGTGAGTGTGCATCTTCCAGGCACTCCCTTACAAATCCCAATGAGGTCCTTCCAACAACAAATAACTAAATCAAGGGGCTATTTCTCACCAAGATCAATGAGTGTCAAACAGTGGCCCCATGGTCATTGACTCACCTGGTGTATCAATGTTTACCTAGTTCATCATAGTATCTGTTTCAAGAACTTTGGTGAAAATCATTATTTTCATTATTTATTTATTTTACTTTCTAGGGATCATGCTGAATGGCTCATTGATGTTCTGTTACCACAAGGTGAGTTTTGCACTAAACTAGAGGAGAGTCAATTCAGCTCCCATTCACAGAAGAAACTCACATTGCATTGTTGTAACAAACTCTGATACAGCCAGTAATGCTATCATTTTTAATGCATGTGCTAATGCAGCACAGAGAGGCTCTATTACTATGTTCCATGAATAAAATATGGGTTTTTTTGTTTACTTTTTTAATCTGAAATGCAACTATTGTGTCAGAAACAAAACTGCCTGAAGGTTGATGAAGCCAGATGGTACTTTAGCCTGCCGTCAGTGAATCAGAACTAATGATCCAGCCCAAACAAATATGTATTAATAACTCCTAATGGTGGTTCATTCCATTATAGTTTGGCATGGCAGCAATATGAAATTGGCTAATTTAGTGGCTGCCAAGAAATGAATAAAATCTAAGAGGCAAAATTAGACCAGTCTGGAGCTCATGATTTGGTAGTGAAAGAAAAGAAATAGCATCATACCATAACATTTAATTAATTTGTACATTATTTAACACCTAATAGAAAGACAAACTAATCACTTTCAAATGTGTGACACCATCACAAATATATTGAAACAGCAGTTTACATAAACTGGCACTGGTGCAATTGTGTTTCTTTCCACATAGAGAACATGTATTTAAATTGACAGTTTGGTTATGGTTGATACACCCAACTCAGACCTCATGGTCCTATGGATTTTGTTTGTATTATGCAGTATTCTTATGGTGGGTCTGAAGAGGATACTAAACTGTATGTTAGACAGTCGATAACGAAACGCTGAATGAATTGTGAATGACCCACTAATACACAGAGAAACTCAAAAGTAGATTGTATGTATGCTGCTACCCTTTCAAGGTGCCACACATGCAGCTCATATCCATAATTTTCCTAGATTTTATCTAATGTGAATTCTAATTGGTTTCATTTTTATTAAGTGTTTTTTTTGCATTATAAACAGCTAAATATACAAATGTGGAACATGTATTCAATTGGGCTGCTAGCATCGTTTCATTTTTTCGTAAAATATATTTTAACTGCACATGACAGGTTTTGTTAGACTACAGTTGAAGTAAATGTGCAGTTATACAGGGGTCTGTTCAGCTTGTTTCAGGTGGTAAAATAACTGCTGGTGAAAACCGCTAGTGGTTTTACTGGCTTACTATAGAAATTGATCATGGGACAATAAAGAGATAAATCATTTTGAACACACCTTTGAAAACTCTTCTGCTGTGGGCACCTTGCACACTGTGGGCACTTGCTTGCACACTGTTGCTACATATTTATGGCTCTCTTTGTCTGTAGTCCAGCCCTGACATTATGTGGTTACTTTTCCTTGTTGAAATTCTGTGTACCTTCACCATTACAGCTGAAATATCCGCTATTTGTCAGAAAAAGGTAAGGACTGACCTGTGTTTTGGTGGCAGAGGGCTGAGTGTTTATGTGCGTGTGTGTCTATGTATGTGTGTGTGTGTGTGTGTGTGTGTGGTTTGTTCTTGTGGTTTGTTGGTGTTCTCATGGCAGAGCATTCCATTGTAATGTATCTCATTTGCAGTCATCAGGGCATTGCGGACATGCAGAATGCATCAGGGGAATGCAAATTCAGCAGACAGAGCCCTGAGCTGCAGGGAGAGTGCCACAGTGAATTTAAACTGCTGCTCATCTGCAGGCCGGAGATAAATGCAGCCCTCACCAGATATCATTAATTAATCCTCCCATATGAGAGGACACATAGCACAGTTGCAATGCAGAACCCAATTTATAGTGTACTGGAAGACAAACAAATGCGCAGGTTTTACACTGTACCATAAAAGCTTTAAACCATCTTTAAACTACATTGTTGACATCCATGCGATTAAATTCTATTCGTCATAGATGGAGCTGCTTTTACTTCAATGTAGTAGCACTGTTGGTGTCTGACAGTGTAATTTACCAGTGTTATGACTGCTAACATTCTACCATATTGTACACACTCATCATGGGTGGGCTGAATGAAAGCTATTGCATTTTTTATAACATGGCTATGCAAAATACAAAATGACAAGTTCACTGCTTTATGCGTGGCACCTTTTTTGTCTGGACTTAGAAACTCAATCTTTTTTTTATAGAGAAGTAATGTGGGAAGTAATGTGGCAATGCAATCCCCTGGTCTGCTGAATTCATTTACCTGGTACTTGAGAGCATTGCTTGATTGTGGTTGATTTAGAGCTTTTAAAGAAACGCTACTTGCCTTCATTGTTATCTTTGGTTGTTCGTTCTGCCTACAGTTTTGCGATGGTATTTGCCAACTCATAAGCATACACTTAACCCATTAGAACATTCTTCATTGTGCAATGTCAAACATCTGCATTTTACAGATTTCAACTGTGCATTCAGATATATTATGGGACAAGAAATGTGAACTTGTATTTGTACAGTTATACTCTTTTATAGTAATTGTATAGTAAAGTGGATTTATTTGGTATGTGAAATTTCTAGATTCACTGTAATATATATGATGAAATGTTTCAAATATGTATAAATAAGAGATCAAAGTTGAAAAGTATATTAAATTAGGAGTATAGTGCTCTATATCTGCAGATTGTAAGACTAGTGATGTCACAATCCAAATACAACAGGCCGATAATATACAGTAAATGTATCTTTGTAGAGCTAATTTCATTTTACTCTTTATAAAACTTAATTAATATGTATTACAAAACTCATCTTAGTACTTGTGGCAAAGTGCCCCCTGTGTATTATATGTTACGTGTTGTGTGTAAATGTTGGGGTATAGTCATCGGTACACGGGATATAAACGGGTCTGTGTTTCACGTGTGATTTAAAATGTAGATTTGTATTTAGGCACGAGGAGGGCACAAATCACTTCACGTGCTGGTTAAAATAATAATATGTGAGCACGGGAATTGCACTTTAATTAATTCACGTGCAGTTGTACCGAGATTCCAATTGAATGATTGACTAGCAATCGAGTCTCGGTACAACTGCATAAAACAGCATGTTTTCACTCACTCGGGGTTGGGTGTTAGTGAGTGGAGAGCGGGTGAGAGAGAGAGAGAGAAAGGAAATATATATAACAATTGCTATCGCGTGCTGGTAGGACCAGCACGGTACTTGTTTTATTATTTACTCACCGTGTTTGTGTGTCTGTCCGTCCACCGTTTGTTTAGTGTTAGTCCGTTTTGTTTATGTCTGTTTATTTTGGCGAAAGTGCCGTGTCCTGTGTTTTTGTTACAACCGTTTATTTTTCTGTTTGATTATTAAGCGCTGAGCGATCACGCGCTCAGCTTCACCAAAACCCCAAGTCTCTGTCTGTACTGTGTTTCCTGGCTCTGCCGTGACGTCACCGCTCAGTCGTCTTTGTGACACGTGGTGTCAGAAGTGGGATAACAGCGCCTCAGGACTCAGGCCAGAGCGGGAACCGCAGTTTTTTGTTTGTTTGTTTTGGTTTTTGGAAAAAGGGGAAAAATGGAAGGCTGGAACTGGAGAGATGGCTGCCAGGATCTGGAGGTCCTCCTCGGTGGTCTAGAGGACCAAGGCTGGTGCCTTGCCTGTGGGGAGTTCGGGCACCCAGTGGTGCACTGCCCCTACCAAGAGGAGAGGAGGAACTGGCCCAGGAGAGGAAGGTGAGGAGGAGGCAGAGAAGGGGAAAGGGGAAGAGGAAGGCGAGTGTCCACCGCCCAAGTCTCCACCAGCAGAGGAAGAATGCCTGCTGGTTTTGCCTCCACAGCCTGAGTGGGAGGAGCTCGAACGTCCTACTCCTGAGTGGGAGGAGCCCGAACGTCCTACGCCTGAGTGGGAGGAGCCCGAACGTCCTACGCCTGAGTGGGAGGAGCCCGAACGTCCCACGCCTGAGTGGGAGGAGCCCGAACGTCCTACGCCTGAGTGGGAGGAGCCCAAACGTCCTACGCCTGAATGGGAGGAGTCGGTCGTCCACAGCCCAAGAGGGAGGAGTCGGTGCGTCCACAGCCCAAGAGGGAGGAGTCGGTGCGTCCACAGCCCAAGAGGGAGGAGTCGGTGCGTCCACGGCCCAAAAAGGGGAAGGTAGGCGTCCACCGCCCCAGTCTCCACTAGCAGAGGGTGAATTCCTGCTGGTTCCACCTCCATTGCCATGGGAGGACTGCTTGCAGCTCCCACCTCCACCAGCAGAGGGTGAATTCCTGCTGGTCCCGCCTCCGCCACTTCCACCGCCAGGAGCAGAGCAGCAGGAGCTGTCTCTGCCTCCGCCACCTCCACTGCCAGGAGCAGAGCAGCAGGAGCTGCCTCCTCCACCAGCAGAGGGTGAATGCCTGCTGGGTCCCTGTCCACCAGCAGAGGGTGAATACCTGCTGGGTCCCTGTCCACCAGCAGAGGGTGAATGCCTGCTGGGTCCCTGTCCACCAGCAGAGGGTGAATGCCTGCTGGGTCCCTGTCCACCAGCAGAGGGTGAATGCCTGCTGGGTCCCTGTCCACCAGCAGAGGGTGAATGCCTGCTGGGTCCCTGTCCACCAGCAGAGGGTGACTGCCTGCTGGTCTCCCCTTCCAGGCGGGCGCACCAGTCCCCTGCAAGAGGGGAGGGCTGCACCAGTTCCCTGAAACAAGGGTAGACTACACGCTGCTCCCACCTCCGCCGCCAGGAGACTACACGCCGCTCCCACCTCCACTGGCAGGAGCAGAGCAGCAGGAGCTGCCTCTGCCTCCGCCACCTTCACCGGCAGGAGCAGAGCAGCAGGAGCTTCCTCTGCCTCCGCCACCTTCACTGGCAGGAGCAGAGCAGCAGGAGCTGCCTCTGCCTCCGCCACCTTCACTGGCAGGAGCAGAGCAGCAGGAGCTGCCTCTGCCTCCGCCACCTTCACTGGCAGGAGCAGAGCAGCAGGAGCTGCCTCTGCCTCCGCCACCTCCATCGGCAGGAGCAGAGCAGCAGGAGCTGCCTCTGCCTCCGCCAACCCCACCAGCAGAGGAGGAATGTCTGCTGGTATCACTTCCCCACCAGCAGAGGATGAATGCCTGCTGGTATCACTTCCCCACCAGCAGAGGATGAATGCCTGCTGGTATCACTTCCCCACCAGCAGAGGATGAATGCCTGCTGGTATCACTTCCCCACCAGCAGAGGATGAATGCCTGCTGGTATCACTTCCCCACCAGCAGAGGATGAATGCCTGCTGGTATCACTTCCCCACCAGCAGAGGATGAATGCCTGCTGGTATCACTTCCCCACCAGCAGAGGATGAATGCCTGCTGGTATCACTTCCCCACCAGCAGAGGATGAATGCCTGCTGGTATCACTTCCCCACCGTCACGAGGAGAGGAGCAGCAGCTGCCTGTCCCGTCACCAGAAGGACCAGGACTAGATGCTGGCGGTCCTCAGCAGCCCTTGCATAGGCTGCTGAGGAAAGCATGGGAAGAACCGCCCAGCCGCAGTGGCCGAGAAGAGGGCCAAAACCCGCACCCAGCTTGTCCTGACTGCCTACCTCGCTGCGCCAAGGATGCCTGCCTCGCTGCGCCCAAGGATGCCTGCCTCGCTGCCCAAGGATGCCTGCCTCGCTTAGCCCAAGGATGCCTGCCTCGCCGCCCAAGGATGCCTGCCTCGCCAGCCCAAGGATGCCTGCCTCGCTTAGCCCAAGGATGCTTGCCTCGCTTAAGCCCAAGGATGCTTGCCTCGCATGCCCAAGGATGCTTGCCTCGCATCGCCAAGGATGCTTGCCTCGCATCGCCCAGGATGCTTGCCTCGCATCGCCCAAGGATGCTTGCCTCGCATCGCCGGGGTTGCCAGCCGCTCCGCATCGCCGGGGTTGCCAGCCGCTCCGCATCGCCCGGGGTTGCCAGCCGCTCCGCGCTCGCCGGGGTTGCCAGCCGCTCCGCGCTCGCCTGGGGTTGCCAGCCGCTCCGCATCGCCTGGGGTTGCCAGCCGCTCCGCATCGCCTGGGGTTGCCAGCCGCTCCGCATCGCCTGGGGTTGCCAGCGCTCCGCGCTCGCCTGGGGCTGCCTGTCGCTCCGCATCGCCTGGGGCGCCTTTTGCTCCACACAGGGTGCAGGGTGCGAGGGAGAAGTGGAGCTCCGCTGCCGCCTCTATGGCCAGGGGCTCCCTCCCGAGTTCGCCTCCCGGGGTCGCTGCTGCTGCCGTCGCCTCCCGGGTCGCTGCTGCTGCCGTCGCCTCCCGAGGGTCGCTGCTGCTGCCGTCGCCTCCCGAGGGTCCGCTGCTGCTGCCGTCACCTGGGGTCGCCAGGGATCCTGCTTCGCCTGGGGTCGCCGGGACCTCTGCTTTGCCTCGGTCGCTACACTGTGGCGGAGCTCCATGAAGGAGCTGCCGGCCATGAAGAAAGGGGAGGTCAGGAGACCAGCTCCCCAGCCGCATTTCGTGGCAGGACACACGATGGCGGAGCCCCACGGAGGGAGCTGGTGGCCACAAAGAAGGGGGAGGTCAGGAGACCAGCTCCCCTGCAGCAGTTTCGCTGCGGAAGTGGGTGGCGGAGCCCCACGGAGGAACTGCCGGCCATGAAGAAGGGGAGGTCAGGAGACCAGCTTCCCCGCAGCAGTTTCGCTGCCGGAGGTGTGTGGCGGAGCCCCACGGAGGGAACTGCCGGCCATGAAGAAGGGGAGGTCAGGAGACCAGCTTCCCCGCAGCAGTTTCGCTGCGGAGGTGTGTGGTCGGAGCCCCACGAAGGGAACTGCCGGCCATGAAGAAGGGGGAGGTCAGGAGACCAGCTCCCCAGCTGCACTTCGGCGGGAGATAGTGTGGCTGAAGCCCGGAAGAGGAGCTGCCAGCCACGAAGAATTGGGGGTGCGGACATTTCACCATGGCCACCCCCAGAAACAACTTGCTTCCCCTCTTTTGGGACTTTGGGACTGAGGGGAGGTGGCCATTGAGCCATGTGTGCTTTGCACAAGGGGGTATATGTGGCAAAGTGCCCCTGTGTATTATATGTTACGTGTTGTGTGTAAATGTTGGGGTATAGTCATCGGTACACGGGATATAAGCGGGTCTGTGTTTCACGTGTGATTTAAAAATGTAGATTTGTATTTAGGCACGAGGAGGGCACAAATCACTTCACGATGCTGGCTAAAGTAATAATATGTGAGCAGGGGAATTGCACTTTAATTAATTCACGTGCAGTTGTACCGAGATTCCAATTGAATGATTGACTAGCAATCGAGTCTCGGTACAACTGCATAAAAACAGCATGTTTTCACTCACTCGGGGTTGGGTGTTGTGAGTGGAGAACGGGTGAGAGAGAGAGAGAAAGGAAATATATATAACAATTGCTATCGCGTGCTGGTAGGACCAGCACGGTACTTGTTTTATTATTTACTCACCGTGTTTGTGTGTCTGTCCGTCCACCGTTTGTTTAGTGTTAGTCCGTTTTTGTTTATGTCTGTTTATTTTGGCGAAAGTGCCGTGTCCTGTGTTTTTGTTACAACCGTTTATTTTTCTGTTTGATTATTAAGCGCTGAGCGATCAGCGCTCAGCTTCAAAACCCAAGTCTCTGTCTGTACTGTGTTTCCTGGCTCTGCCGTGACGTCACCGCTCAGTCGTCTTTGTGACAGTACTATATAAATGTATCTGTTTGGGCGTGCTATTATTATCGCACAGGGTCCATTCAAGTAGCCATTTGTTTGATTGTGGCATGTAAACTATACCAAAGAGTAGCATAATAGGAATACATTCATTTATGAATCCCATTTTTTTTTATGAGTGCATCAGTCTAAAGACTTTAAATGAACGCATCTCTTTGCAGTGTCCTGTTCTGCTTAATATCTCTGTAATAGCTCATAACTATAGGCACATGGTAGTCACTCAGGCTAAAGCTCTTTCTTCTAAATACCTTTCAAAGCACTTAGCCATAAAAAGAGCATTCGCCTTGCAGCAATTCTGTTTTGAATCACAACCAATTTTAAACAGATACACTAACAACAGTTCTGTAAGTGTTCCTTGGTACAATCATATAACGGTAAAGCCTACATTTTTCAATAAACAAATATGTTGCACCACTTTTTTATGATAAAATGAACATCGGAGATAAACTATTAAATGCCAATAGTCAATAAGATTATTTTGTCGTTTTCATACATGATCATAGGTAATAAAAATATGATCTTTTTAACAAGATGCTTAATAGGCAATGTGCCTTCTACAGAGTGTTCACAACACAGAGAAATATAAAGTGTTTTTTTTTTTAAATATTAGTGTTTCTGACAAATGCTAACCAAAACATATTCCTGTCTGTATTGCAGGTCTTTTTTCTGTAAGCCAAACATTTTAGGAAGTGCTGTACATAATGCTTTGATCTGATCAACTCTCACTAATAACATTGAGAACAAAGGGATCATTTGATAGGCTGTAATGCATGGCAGTGACAGACCAGGCTTTTAAACAGATTAAGTATGTCCCTGGATCCACTGACTATTTTTAGAAAATTAAATTTTGGACATTGCGGGAATCAGAGAATACCTAACTGCCCTAAACACATTTTAGCAGCATGGACCAACACAGAACAGTTGCAAAGCAAGTACAAAGGCACATTTGCAAGACAAAAATGACATTAGTACAATATTATTTAATGAGTTACTTCTTCCTAGGATTATACAATTACGAATTGGAATTAGCTGTTACCCTGCTTAATAACTATTAGCATATTTAATAACATATTTGTTTGTTAACATAGCCTTAAACTCGTGTTTTGGGTATTATCATTTTGTACTGTACAATACATTGCAAAACTAATTTGTATATAATGTACCAGTATGCTTTTTATTATCTGTTTTAGGGAAGGGAAATATTTTTATTATCTGTTTTAGGGAAGGGAAATATTTTCATACAGTAACAGAGTGTAGGTGGAACATTATTATTCCACTTGACAGCCTATTGTGCTCATTGAGAAATGAATCTTCCCCTGAAGTACAGATAAGGTAGATGGAGAGCTCAGGCACCGCTTCATTTTTCATTCATGGATTCAAAGCCTGAGGCTATTTTTCATTATACACCGGACAAAACTAGCACAATAGATTATTAACCTTACCAAATTCAACCATTCTGCACTAAGGGGCAATGGTAGCACAACGGCATTTACTATTGCATACATATACTTTGGTAGAAAGTTGCCACAGTGGCAATAGTTTCATATTTTGGAATACCATTGCAATGGTATGATCCACTGAATCACCACAGTCAACTGAATTACCACAGTATCTTCGTATCGTATCAGCTGAAATCCATTATGTTGCCATTGCTATGGCCTGTCTCTCTCTAGCCAAATCAGCCTCCTTCAACTCACTTTCTCCTTGTATAACATTGAATAGTTGTAAGGAATATTTATATACAGTGTATGCAATATAGGTAGATAGATACAATGGGCTATCCTCAAAGCTTTTTTTTTTTTACTCCCAAATCATTATTAGGAAGGACAAAAACACCAAATATAATTCTAAAACTAATAAGACTTGCTTATATGCTACTTAACTATATTCCTAAAGTTATTTCTGGTTTGTTAACTTTATTGGGTGCATTTTTCCTTTTTGTAGCAATCTTTTGAGAAACTTAGTGTTACAACATATTATTCAAAGTATAATATATTTACCCTTTTTTCTTTTATTTTTCCATAACCTACAAAATAGTGGCTTAAAAACAACTATTTATTTTACACAGAACTGTAGTTCGCACGTCAGGAGAGCAGTAGTTACCTGCTTCTCAGCTGGGTGCTGTGGACACCATGGCAACAGGCCTGTTCGCTACTGTAAGCGTTGCCATGTCAACCATCATAGCAGCGAGGTGGGAGCAGCGGCCGAGACCCACCTCTACCAGACGTCCCCCCCTCCTATCAACACTCGGGAGTGTGGAGCCGAGGAGCTGGTGTGCACTGTGGAGGCTGTCATCAGGTAATAGGAGCAGTGTAGTATAGTGGTAAAATGAGAAATAGGAATGTAGTGCTACTTTAATTGCAATACAATGATCATGTGCAAAGGGCACCTACCATGGTAGAGTACATAGGTAGAAAGGTGTCACAGTGGTAACATTTTTATATTTTATACACTTAGTATTAATATTAAGCCTACAAATATACACACACAATTGTTTAAGTAAACTTATTTAAGTGTGCTACCCAAAATACAGTACACTAATTAAAGTATATGCAAGGACATAATTTTGAGAACACTAATTAAGCAAGAATGCTCACTGCACGAATATTGAAATGCTTAATTCACCAGGTGTAAGACATGCATTAGTATGCTGCTACCCATATATGTGTTGTCCAGCAGCTGATTGCAGTATATTTTTTGTAAATGTTAGCTGTAAGCATTGGTGTGTTTCTGTTAGCCTGCTGAAGGAGGCTGAATTCCATGCAGAGCTGAGAGAGTATGAGATGAACCGCCGCAGACAGATGGGTCTGTCCTCCTCACACCACTCCCTGGATAACACAGACTTCGACAACAAAGACGATGACCAGCATGACCAGCGCCTCCTCAGCCAGTTCGGCATCTGGTTCCTGGTAAGAAACGTACCCACCAGGACCTGAGCATTCAGGGGTTTGACTAGAGTAAACTGCTGCTAACAGCCATGCCAAGTGTAAAAAATATGTTTGTCAGTGTACATAATAATAATAATAATAATAATAATAATAATAATAATAATAATAATAATAATAATAATAATAATAATTACAAACATTAACATTACAACATTACAAACATTACAAACATGAAGAAGCAAATGTCATTCCTAAACACAACTTATAAAAAAGAACACGCAAATAAAGGCCCCACCTGGTCATTGTAGATATGTAGATAGATCTTTAAACGAACACAGTAAATTCAAGCATATCTTACCAGACCAGATCAGTGCGGTTATCTTTATAAACATGTCCCAATAACGCTTGAATCAGCTTGCCTGTTAAAGTTGCCCAGTGTCCCTTTCTCCAAAAATCCAAGAAGAATAAAAGGATAGAGCCATAACTGAAACTAATTAAATTCCCTATAAACCAATACAATTACATCTCTATCATGGAGGAGTGATCCGTGTCCTTTATTAATATAAAAACAAACTTTAAATTAATAAACATACTTGTCTGAACCAGACAGAAAGTGTACTTATCCTTGGACTTGGATGATCAATTAAAGTCATTCATCTTTTAAGGAGGATAATTGATTGTGGTCAGGCATTGAACCAGTCCAAAAGGGGACTTCCCTGGCTGGGTCCTTGCCTTTGGGGTTCAGTAACTTTGTAACATCTATTGCTTATGTTTGGCACTATAAATGGAGAGAGAGAGAGAGAGAGAGAGAGAGAGAGAGAGAGAGAGAGAGAGAGAGAGAGAGAGAGAGAGAGAGAGAGAGAGAGAGAGAGAGACTTTTGACTTTTACAATCCTTTATTAAGATTTATAAAACAAAGAATCTATCAAAAAAAAACAACAGAAAAAACAATACTGACTCTAGGGAAACTCCCCAACACATCAGCATTAAAAACCTCTACAAATACAGCGCTTTAAATTCCTAAAAACAAGACTAAAAAAATTAAATAAAAACATTAAGACTCCCCTCCTCACTCAGTGAACAGATTGCCTCTCTCAAACACCACTTCATCTGGAAACCTTCTAAGTCATGAACCAATTTAAAATAGGCGAAATCCACCTTAAGCCTGCTCACCACCATCACTCTGAACAGCCTGTCCACCTGAGTCAGCCCTAAGCCTGCCAGCTTGTTCTTCAGAATGGCCAGTTTTGCCTGCCCTAGAAGAAAGTTAACTATTGCACATAAATTACTATCCCTCCTCTTGTAGGGGACTCCAAAAATAAACATAATCTTTGTGTATTCAACTCCCAGCATCTCTAACATTCCGCTAAGGAGTTGAAACAGAGAGTCTAGCCTCTTACACTCACTGTATGCATGAAACACAGTTTCTTCCTCTGCACAAAAAGCACATTCTGAGTTAATATTGGGATCTATTTTATGAAGGAGCCTACCTGTGGCCAGTATACCATGTATTAGTCTCCACTGTAGATCTCCTACTCTCTTATCCAGAGGAAGCTTATACAGTACCCTCCATTCTGGTTTCCCCTCTTCTCCTAGTTCTAGGTGGCCTCTCCATCTGGAATCTACCACCCCTTTAACTCTCTGCAGTGGGCTATTTTTATGCATAATTTATACACATCTTTACTTTCCAGATTTTTAAAGTTTAGATGTTTCATTTTGTGCATTTTCAAAATCCTTCCTTTTTCTTCCTCCTCCCCTTGCTCCTCTTCTCCCTCTAAAGGAGACACCAGCAGCTCCGGGAACTTAGTGTCTTGTCCCTCTCCTCTCTGCGCTGCCTCATCTTCCAGAGCTTCCCTGAGCCTTGGAGACAGACAGCCCCTCACCTCCCTCAGCACCTTCGCTGCCTGCCTCTCACATCGCCAGCCCAACATATCTTTCAATTCAGCTGCACTCAGCCAGCAAGATAGTCCAGGCACCAAAGCTGTCCTAACCTAGTAAGACCTGCTTTTACAAAACTGCCCTGCAGTGCTAAAGACTGAAGGCACTGCGCTGAAATGAGAGAATTAAAAACAGCGGTTCTTCTAAGAGATTCCGAGCTGTCATATTCTCCTCCCTCTGCACTATTAGTGTTCCCCACACCTTTAAAACACTATTATAAAAGGGGTAGAGAAGATCTATCCAGAGCGAGGTGGTTAATCAAAACAAATGAATGCCAAATCCCAACCCCTCCACTTTGTTGAGAAAGAGGCAGGCTAACCTCTTCCAGTGGGCTCCCTCCCCAGTGTACAGGAGTCTCTGCAAAGCCTGCATTCTAAAAGCTGCCACCCTGCCGGCGATGCTAACCAACCCCTGCCCGCCCTCATCACGAGGCAGGTACAAAACAACCGACCTTAGCCAGTGCTTGCCTCCCCAAAAAACTCCACAAAAGCTTCTGAATGCTGTCTACTAGGTTTCTCGGCGGATCTAGACACACCAACCTGTGCCATAACATTGATGCAGCCAGATTATTAATCACCAGAACCCTCCCTCTGTAAGACAGCTGAGTCAGCAGCCCTCGCCACTGATTTAATCGAGCCTTCACCTTCTCTATCATGCCCTCCCAATTTTGCTCCATATAATTATCTGTACCAAGGTACACTCCCAGTACCTTCATCCCCGTCCTACCCCACCTCAACACTTGGGGCAATAAAGGAGGGCCGCACTCCTGCCAGCTCCCTGACAAAATGCATCACTTTTGGCCCAATTTATCCTTGCTGATGACGCTCTGAAAAATATTAAGGCTCTGCTGCAATTCCTGAACATCTCTATTACTGCTGATAAAAACAGTAATATCATCAGCGTAGGCTGAAACTCTCACTGTGGCTACAGGGGCCAAGCTGGGCACTGTCCAGCCCACCAGCCTGCTCCTCAGCCGAGCCAGCAAGGGCTCAATAGAGATGACGTGCAGCATCCCCGACAGGGAGCAGCCCTGCCTAATCCCCTGCACACTGGAAAGGGTCTACTCAACCCACTGTTTATTTTAAAACACTAAAAACATTGTTATATAAGAGCTTAATACATTTAATAAAACCAGGGCCGAACCCGAAGGCTTCCAGACTTTTAAAAGGTAGCAATGGTCGACGCGGTCAAAGGCTTTTTCCTGGTCTAAGGAAACCAGACCCACATTAAAATCACCATTTTTGGCTAATGATAAAAATCCCTTATTAAAAATATGTTATCAAAATTGCTCTCCCAGGTATACAATAAGTCTGATCTGGATGAATTATCTTGTCCATGCAATTTTTCAATCTCATTGCCAAACACTTCGAAAAACATTTTAAATCGCAGCATAAAAGCTACTGGTCTCCAGTTTTTGATTAAACACAAATCCCTTTTTTGGCAACAGACTAATTACAGCCCTCCGGCAACTGAGCGGCAACTCCCCTGCCTGCAGGCTTTCCTGTAGCACCAGAAACAAGTCAGGTCCCAGGTCCTTCCAAAGTGCTGGTAGAACTCAGCTGGCAGTCCATCTATCCCTGGAGCTTTTCCTTTTGCTAGCTTCATGACAGCAGTGTTCAACTCCTGGAAACACAGTTTCATATCCAAACTATGCTGCTCTTCCTGGCTCAGTCTGGGCAGCCCCTCCAATAACGTGTTGATATCCGCCTGATCACATGGCTCACTGGCATACAGCTCCTCATAAAACGCACTGCAGCCTCGCTGACCTCCTCCTGGCCTGTCAGCTCCTTGCCGCACGGCAACCGGACACAATGCAGCCGCTTACTATTGGCTCTCTTCTTCTCCAACCCGAAAAAGAAACTTGTAGGGGCATCCATGTCTCTCAACTCTATGAACCTGGATCTCACTTGTGCCCCCGCACTTTCTCCTCCAGCAGGCTGCTTAAAGCTTCTCTCGCTCCCCAGGGTCTCCTGTGCTGCTGTGCTCTGCTCAGTTTCAAGCTGGAGGATTTCTCTCTCCAGCTCTCTCGTGACTGCATTCAATGACTTGTTTACGTCTGTGGTGTACTGCTGACACAATAACTTAATTTGTGTCTTCCCTATATCCCACCACTGCCTTAAATTTTTAAATTGACTTTTCTGTTCTTTCCATTTTTGCCAAAAATCTTGAAATTGTTTTGTGAAATGAACATCTTGTAATAATTTAACATTTAGATGCCAATATGGTGCACTATGTATTTCTTTATTTTTAATTGCTGTGATTATTAAGCAGTGATGATCAGATAAACTATTCGGTGTTATTGTTGCCTTTATAAATGTATTAAGATGACATCTGGGTATATACAGTACTGTGCAAAAGTTTTAGGCAGGTGTGAAAAAATGCTGTAAAGTAAGAATGCTTTCAAAAATAGACATGTTAATAGATTATATTTATCAATTAACTAAATGCAAAGTGAGTGAACAGAAGAAAAATCTAAATCAAATCCATATTTGGTGTGACCACCCTTTGCCTTCAAAACAGCATCACGCATCAATTCTTCTAGGTACACTTGCACACAGTTTTTGAAGGAACTCGGCAGGTAGGTTGGCCCAAACATCTTGGAGAACTAACCTCAGTTCTTCTGTGGATTTAGACAGCCTCAGTTGCTTCTCTCTCTTCATGTAATCCCAGACAGACTCGATGTTGAGATCAGGGCTCTGTGGGGGCCATACCATCACTTGCAGGACTCCTTGTTCTTCTTTACGCTGAAGATAGTTCTTAATGACTTTCGCTGTATGTTTGGGGTCGTTGTCATGCTGCAGAATAAATTTGGGGCCAATCAGATGCCTCCCTGATGGTATTGCATGATGGATAAGTATCTGCCTGAACTTCTCAGCATTGAGGATACCATTAATTCTGACCAAATCCCCAACTCCATTTGCAGAAATGCAGCCCCAAACTTGCAAGGAACCTCCACCATGCTTCACTGTTGCCTGCAGACACTCATTCGTGTACGCTCTCCAGCCCTTTGGCGAACAAACTGCCTTCTACTACAGCCAAATACTTCAAATTTTGACTCATCAGTCCAGAGCACCTGCTGCCATTTTTCTGCACCCCAGTTCCTGTGTTTTCGTGCATAGTTGAGTCGCTTGGCCTTGTTTCCACATCGGAGGTATGGCTTTTGGCATAAGTCTTCCATGAAGGCCACTTCTGACCAGATTTCTCTGGACAGTAGATGGGTGTACCAGGGTCCCACTGTTTTCTGCCAGTTCTGAGCTGATGGCACTGCTGGACATCTTCCGATTGCGAAGGGAAGTAAGCATGATGTGTCTTTCATCTGCTGCAGTAAGTTTCCTTGGCCGACCACTGCGTCTACGGTCCTCAACGTTGCCCGTTTCTTTGTGCTTCTTCAAAAGAGCTTGGACAGCACATCTGGAAATCCCTGGCTGCCTTGAAGTTTCTGCCTGGGAGAGACCTTGCTGATGCAGTATAACTACCTTGTGTCTTGTTGCTGTGCTTAGTCTTGCCATGGTGTATGACTTTTGACAGTAAACTGTCTTCAGCAACCTCACCTTGTTAGCTGAGTTTGGCTGTTCCTCACCCAGTTTTATTCCTCCTACACAGCTGTTTCTGTTTCAGTTAATGATTGTGTTTCAACCTACATATTGAATTGATGATCATTAGCACCTGTTTGGTATAATTGTTTAATCATACACCTGACTATATGCCTACAAAATCCCTGACTTTGTGCAAGTGTACCTAGAAGAATTGATGCTGTTTTGAAGGCAAAGGGTTGTCACACCAAATATGGATTTGATTTAGAGTTTTCTTCTGTTCACTCACTTTGCATTTAGTTAATTGATAAATATAATCTATTAACATGTCTATTTTGAAAGCATTCTTACTTTACAGCATTTTTTCACACCTGCCTAAAACTTTTGCACAGTACTGTATATCCTGTCTAATCTAGCTCTGACTATCTGGTGAGAGATGCAATGCGACCATGTGTACTGTCGAGTGGTGGGATGCAGACACCTCCAGGCGTCAACCAAGTCATTGGATTTTAAAATTGCAGCCAACTCTGTCGCTGACGGGGATGAGGTTCAACACTGTTCCTATCATTGTTGAAATCTACTGTACAGTTAAAATCACCCCTAATATCAAAATATCATCGTTAATTGTTACAAGATTTTCCTTTAGAATATTAAAAATAAAATCCTATCTCTTCCTATATTGGGAGCATAAACATTAATAAAAACATAAAAGCTGCCTCCTATCTCAGCTCTTACTTTTATCATCCGCCCTCTAATGATCTCTTTAATTTCTAAAATATTCATTTCCATGTCTGGTCGAAAGAGCACCGCCACCCCTGCACTATTGTTCGATCCATGGCTCAGCACACCTCCTCTCCATTCAGACAACCAGCCAGCCTCGTTATCTAGATCTGTGTACGTCTCTTGAATAAAAGCCACCCCACCAGCTTTTGTTCTAAAAATTCAAATAATTGTGCTCTCTTAAAATTTTGTCTACAACCATTTATATTAAAAGAAATAAAATTAATTCTATCCATGAGGGCTAAAAGGTTTAAAACAACCAAGAAAAAACAAACAGTAAATGATATATATTTTTATGAAACGTATCCATTAGAAACATTACGTTTTAATTTTCTGGTTCAACATTTTCCTTACCGTTTGCATTAATTTTTAAGTCTATACCGCTTTGGCTGATCTATTTCTTTTATTGTAGCTTTTTAAGAGCTATATGCCGAGTTCAAAAACAGTTTTAAATCTGGAAAGGTCTGCTTTATATCAATGCCTCTCCTACCTTTAGTCACATCCAGAAACTCACCTATTTCATTTGCCGAGTACAACTTTTTCTTGGCAGTTTGGCTGTCAGGAATGTTAGAGAAAGCGAAGAGTCCGAGGCCTCTCCTTCTTCTGCCTCGTCCATCCCCTCCTCATACTCATCGTTGCTGTCGTTCTCCACCGTTACTGCTGCAGTTTTCAGGTTTTCTTCTCCGCTTCGACCGCTGCTGATTGTTGCGAGTCAGGCAGAGACGGATTCACAACAGCGCCAAGTAGAGACTCAGCGCTTTGATCCTCTCCCTCTGAACAAGGGGCACCGCAGCCCCAAGCTGAGACCCAGAGCTACCGTGACTCCCCAGGGTTCGAATCAGGAGACCCGCACCACGGGATTCCACTCCCGCAGTGCTGTGGCCACCCAACCCGGACCTCAGTCTCCTATCAGACCCAGGTGCAACCCCCACCACCCGCTTCAAAGCGGGTGTGTTGAGCCAGCCCAAGATCCGAGGAGACCGCTCCAGAGCTCCGCTCCAACACGCTCTCATTTTCTTTAACAGTTTTATCTGTTTTTTATTTCTTTTCCTTTTTCAACCATAATAAAACCTTGATTGTCAGCAGTATCTCCGTCCTTGTTTTCTTGTCCTGTTAACTGTACCACAGCAGGCTCTGCCTGCTCACTCGATCCCGCAGATATCTCTGACTGCAGCGGCTCATCCTCTTGCTCTCCCCGATCATCCCTGACAGCCTCCCCACCAGTCTCACCCTGTCCTTCCTGTACACCCTCACTCTCTTACCGGGCAGTTTTTCCGTTGATGCCCATGAGTTCCACATTTAAAACATCGTAATGTGTCAGTGCTCATAAAACTACACAATGACTCCCTTCTACATTGAAGGTCCAAGCTACATCGATTTCTTCATTGGGCTTATTTAATAACAAAAACCTGCCTTCTAAAAGACAATACATGTTTTAATTTGGGATCCTTACATCCCAAAGGTACAAACCGAATCGGAGACATTAACTTCCCGTATCTCATTAGTTCTTTTTCTAACAGTTCATTTTTAAAACGGTGGGACATTGGACAGAGTGATTTTAGTTATTGGGGTAGCTAACGGGACACCATCACCAGACTCCCCTCACCACAAACCCTCCTGAACCAGTGTGTCTACATCTTGAGTATCACTAAAAAAATAACTAATCGTTTGTTCATACGTGATGCTGATCTTATTTTATCTTCTCCAACTACCTCACTCACAGCAAGCAAACATTCCTCCACCGATACAGCACTGTCGGGATCACAGCGACAGCCATGCCGGTGAGTCAGACCTGCCGCTCCCCTGAATGAGACCCCATTGCGGGGCTGAATCAGCCCTCCCACACTCACAACAATTAATTTAATAAAGAAAGAAAAAACTTTTTTTATTTTTTATTTTTAAATAATTTAAAGGATTAATTCAATTCAAACAAACCTTCCTCCTACAAACCTCCAGCTTCCTCAAACACCTCACAAGCCCTCCCACAATCCCACAAACCTCAGCAGAGAGAGAGAGAGAGAGAGAGAGAGAGAGAGAGAGAGAGAGAGAGAGAATAATAGATCGGCTTCAGTGAGTTACAGGAAAATAATTCCATCTAGGGTTTCACAGAGAAATAAATGTGTGGTTACCATGGCATCAAAAGCCTATAAATACCTCCAAATGTTTGTTATCAAACACACTTTCCCTTGACAAAGGCATATCGAAACATTGGGATATATATATAAAATACAATTAAGGGTTTCACCTGTATAAGGTTATGATGGCATCTAAAATGTAATGACATTAATGACTTATATTGAAGATTTTGTTTTTAGGAATCACTCTCCTTATAAATCAAGAAAGGCAGCAATTTCCTTCAACTTGTGGTGCCATAAGCCCTATTCTTATTTGTTTATGCTTTACTGCTTCAGAATTGTAGTTGTGGCAGCACATTGCTCACGGCAGCAACATGTCCACTTGATATCTCTGTTCACTGTACTAAACAAAGTAACCTGACAGAACAGTACTTGCCTTGTTATGTGTTATGTCATATTGATATTTCTGAAACCGACATATCAAGACCATACAGTAAAACAGATGTGCATCATATGGCATGCAATAATTTATCCCAGGGGGGTTGAAAATATATTATCTGAAACCCAAGCATCAAGCAGTACCATGTCAGTAGACCACAAAGCAATTGAAACAATTGAAATAACAATGAAACTGCAATACACATGTTCAGTACTTTATCTTTTCCCTTCCCTCTCCTCTCAAAAACACTGCATTTTATTTATAGTACTTTGAGCGATGATTTTATTGCATTTTACATACAGTACTCTGAGTTATGATTGTATTGTTCGATCCCCAGTTTATTAACACCTTGCTTTATTATTGGCTATAATGTTCCTTAAAGTCATCTGTGTCTTTCCTCAGTCTCTGATAACATCACTGAAAAGTGGCTAACCCATAATGAGTGAGCAGTTTCAACCCAGGTTCTTATTGAGGGGCTGGGATTGAAATGGGTTCTGAGTCATGTCGTTACTGTTGTTGTAGGTGAGCCTGTGCGCCGAGTGAGAACACCCCACAGAGAGCCTGGCCAGGCTGGTCAGCATGGTGTTCCAGTGGTTCCACTCCACCGCCTACATGATGGATGATGAGGTGGGGAGTCTGGTGGAGAAGCTCAAGCCTCAGTTTGTCACAAAGTGGCTGAAGACTGTGTGTGACGTGCGCTTTGACGTCATGGTCATGTGCCTGCTTCCCAAGCCGGTGGAGTTTGCTCGAGTAAGTGACACTCTTGACAGTATTTTGAAGTAAATGCAGAAATCAAAAACAGCAGCTGCTTAAAGGGATATATACTCTACTTTTTTCCCCTAACATTACATTTTGTAATACTTTAATATATGTTCTGTGTGACTGTCTATTGATGTCTCTGATTAGATAAGTATTTCCCTTACAAACTTTTATTCCAGCACAAAATCTTCTGAAAAGTCTTAAAAGCTGACACAGGCTTCAGTGCTTTGCCTTTGGGCTTCAATAAACAGTGCCTTGCTGATATGCCTCCCTATTTTACTTACCCACCATCAGCTTTGAGGAGTCTTTTCAGAAGCATTCTTTTTGTTGGAATAGTTATTAAGCAAGGGAAACAATGATTTAAGCAGAAACAACTATAGAGAACCATATAGAACTCATACAAGTGCTCCCCACAGTTACAAGACCATGCTATTTGTGTTCCGCATTATAAAAAATGAAAGTTCCAGTAAAAAGTTAATGTAGAATATATAAAATCCCTTCAGCATGCTTATAAAACTGATTAATGAATGTGTTGATGAAGAAACAGCTTCAAGTAAGTCTTGTTCGGTCAGGTTGGAGGGTACTGGGACAAGTCGTGCAACACAGTGATGCAGCTGAAGGAGGGTCTGAACCGGATCCTGTGCCTGATCCCCTACAACGTGATCAGCCAGCCTGTGTGGGAGTGCATCATGCCGGAGTGGCTGGAGGCCATCAGAACCGAGGTACCAGACAGCCAGCTCAAAGAGTTCCGCGAAGTGCTCAGGTAACATTAGCATTGTAATGCATTCCCTTAATGTTTTTGTAAATCTTCTGTCTGCTTGTTCTATGAATCTCTAGGTCAAGTTTACTCAAAGTTTAGTTTTGCAGTGTCATAAAACCTCATGTTGATTCCAAGTTATCATATTATAATTATTATTATTATTGGGGTTTGATTTTTACAGAGTATATTACAAACCTAACAGGATTCAGTACTGTCAACAAAAGTATTATTTTTGCAGTAAAATGTTTGATATCGAGCTGTGTCCCCTGCCCTTTTCTATGGAGGAGATGTTTGGGTTCATAAATTGCCGCTTCTCTGGGTACCCAGCATCTGCACAGGAGCAGGCCCTGCTCTGGCTTCATGTAAGTACCAGGGTTACTCAGAAGAGCCCTCTCAATGATGAAACAGTCACCATTGATGAAGATGAATTTGATTGAGTTATTCATGAATTAGTACAGTACCCATTAAAACACACACAATAATAAGTTGTCTTTGTGTAGGTGTTATCAGAGCTGGATATAGTGGTGCCCCTGCAGTTGCTGATTGGAATGTTTTCAGATGGCGTGAACTTTGTCAAAGAATTAGCAAACCAGAGGAAGGCAAGGGCCAATGACCTGGCTGGAAACCTTGGGGCAAGGAGGGTAGGTACAGTTGTCCTAGCTTCTAAACAGTTCCTCGCAAGGGTTTTGTCCACAACTGTGAGTGGTCTCCTTTTCTATAAACCTTGCTCTGTCTGTACCAGTAACCATTCTGTCCACCTTTCTATACTTCCTCCTTTCTTATTTAACTTCGCTGTTGTTTTAAAATAAGTATGTTCAAGTTCTGTTTTACAATCAGCAGTCAGCAATTGTCAGCACAGTAAATTGTCGATTAATATAAGTTTAAAATTTAAACTTTTGATCAATAGAGTTATATTTGAGGTATCGACATTTCCCAAATTGAAGTGCACAAAAACAGCAAAGAACCAAGAGAGACAGTAATAACCTTACTAGTGCTAATAAGAGGTGAAAACATTATTTTAAAGCCCTGTTTGCCAGTCTTTTAATCTCACAGCCTCCCCCTTACTTGCCCGGCCTCCCTTCCCTCTTTCTTACCTGCCTCCCCACTTGCTTGGTGCACAACTCTAGCCCTCGAGATCCATTTCCCTCTGGGTTTTTGTTCCAATTAGGGCAATGCAGGTTCATTTAACTAAGCTTGGAAAAAAGACCTGGACTGTAATAGGAATGAAGAGCCATAGTTGTGCCCCACTGTAATAATGAATGCCTCGTGATCAGTAGCTGTAGTAGCTCTGTTCTTCCACCCATGCAGGTGAGCGTGGTGTCAGATCCAGGGCGTCACGGGCAGCACAACACACTGAGCCCCTTCCCCAGCCCCTTCCCCAGCCCTCTGCGCTGCAGCCCCTTCCGCCGCAGCCCCTTCAAGCACTTGAGCCATGCTGCGGACACCGCACCCTCGACCTGGACTGCGAAGAGGACGACATGAACCTCAACTGCTTCATCCTCATGTTCGACCTCATCCTCAAGCAGGTAAGAGAACATGCAAGGCTTCAGTGTCAACCTGAGAATAAAACCATCCTCATACAGCTAACTGAGGACTTCAAGTCCCATCTTCTAAAAGTTAAATCCCAACATCCTTAAAAATACACACATAATTCATATCTTATCTTGTCTTATCTTCTAAGAGGTACCATTTTACCATCTTGGATTTTGATCTTGAAAGATACTGTATCGCTTGTTACTAGTACTTGAATGTTATAGGGGTTGTGGAAAAGTATGTAAATCTTACTGTTGTGCACTTCAGATTAAGACTTGGTTTAATAGCATGTGCGAAAAGGTCCCAAAACGATGATCCTGTGAAATGAAATGTGGTCTTAATTAAATGAGCTCTTATTTCTGTGTCTGTGGCTTTCACAGCTCTTGCAAATGCTCTCTGAAGTGGTTATAAGACATCTGATGGGAGTCTGTGGCTGCCAAATACATGTGAGAATGTGGCTGTTCCCAAATTAGATCATTGGTGCTAATTGGGACAGCCACATGCTATAAAGAGAACTAAAAGCCACATTAAGGGGCAGCAGTTGGGGAGAGAGACATGCGTCTGTGTAGGGCTCCAGCTCACTAATAGTTTTACTTGGGTGAGGATTTATTTATTTTTTTAAACTGCCTGCAGTACCACTCTGACCTCCAAGTGGCGATCACATCCCGCTTCTAACACCATGTGTGACAAGATGGCGCCAGTGGTGGAATATAAACAAGAAGCTCAGAGATGGTAGATTGCACATTTAAGCGCCAGAGCATGTATTTATTCAAATAATACAAAAAGAAAACTCACAGAGCAAAATAAAGGTTTAAACAAAACAATCACGCACCACAAAATCAAAAGAAAATCCTTACCCAAGTAAAACTATTACAGTGCACTGGAGCCCAACACAGACATGTGGCTCTCTCCCCAACTGCTGTCCCTTAATGGGGCTTTTAGCTCTCTTTTATATCATGTGGTTGTTCCCAATTAGCACCAATTATCTAATTTGGGAACAGCCACATGCTCACATGTATTTGGCAGGGATAGGAATTAACCCCATCCCTGCCAACCACCACCACCAACACACAAACAAAACACTATTTACAAGCAGGGCTCTGCCCTGCCACAATCCCTCAAACTAAACCAGAGAGCACCTAAGAAAACCTGGAATAATGCAAAACATATTGAATTTCTATATTACAATAGATAAACACTGAACTGAATTATTTAAATGTGTATGGCAGATGGAGCTACAAGATGACGGAGTGACCCTTGGTCTTGACAACAGTCTGTCCAAAGACATCATCAGCATCATCAACAACGTGTTCCAGGCTCCCTGGGGTGGCTCCCACACCTGCCAGAAGGATGAGAAGGCGGTCGAGTGCAACCTCTGCCAGTCCAGCATCCTCTGCTACCAGCTGGCATGCGAGCTCTTGGAGAGACTGGCACAAAAGGAAGAGATCCGATTGGTGGTGAGCAGCTCGTAGATTTGATTGGGGTTTAGGTCAGTAGTTGAATCACACCACTCCCACAGCTCTATTGCTCAGTAATGTGGGAGTGGTATACTAAATACAGTTTCACTGAGTGCATGTTTCATAAGCTACTGTAAAAAACACTGTTTATTATTTTGAAACCTCCAAAAAATGGTGTAAGAAGAGAGGTGTAATAAAATATAGCTCAACATGTATTCTCATTAAAGGGTTGTATAGTCACTCTACTTGTTATTTTCTTTGATTAGAGATAAACACACAAGTCAACTACAGTTGAATCACAGGGTGACCATGAACCCAGAACCTGACCTCCAAGACAAAGGCAGAAGCTGTAATATCTCTCATGGCTTCCTTCTAGGAGCCCACAGACACCCTGGAGGAGAGCCTCATCTTCCCTCGACCGGAGTTCACCATTGGAACTGAGGTAGAGGAGGAGAATCTGACGAGCAAGCAAGGAGGCAACCCTGGAAACAAAAGCGGCTCCACTGAGAAACTTAGTGCGTATCCAACAGAGAAATCAGCATCAGAGAGCATGAAACATTTAGGGGCTCTGGCTTTTTATTGACTGGATGATGGCAAAAAAATTAAATAATTATGGTTAAAAATCCTAAAAGTTCTCTGTCCTTTTAATAAAGATAAGGGTAGGGTAATAAAACAAAATGTCATATTTTACATTGCTTCGAGAGTTTTAATGATCATGAATTGTTGCCAATGTGAAAAGTAAAATCTATTTCATTAATTTTACTAAATCTTACCTGTTTTAAGACTAGACCCCGCTGGTCTATGCTATGAATCACAGTTGGCTTAAATCATTATAGTGATTTAGATAAACAGGTAGCTGCCCAGTGATGGTTCATTATTTCAATACCACTCTCATTTCAAAGATCTCAGGCCATTCCAATGACAATCACTGTCCTCTCACAGTTTTGTTTTTTTAAATCAATTTATTTGTGATATATTATGTGTATTTAATTCAATTTTGATATACATTTTAAGACACAGATCATCATTAACTGCAAACAGCAATGACAGGTTCTTTTTTTACGTTTCCCAGCTATGAAGAATAATGCTGACAAGAAATTCTCATACCAGCAACTGCCTGTTACCTTAAAGCTGATCTATACAATACTGCAGGTAGGAAGAAATGCTTTGTAGTGTTTAATAGGTTAATTTATTTGCCATACATGATTTATAATAAAAAGCATGTCAGCAGGACAAACTTATTTTTTGTGTTATTTTGAACAATGTCCAGTAAATTGAGTCATTAATTACTCTCCCTGAAGACCTCTGATCCCCTACTGTCCATCCCTGGGTAAAAATCTTCAAGACCAAGCGCCATGCCTTTCAGAGACATTGTGTTCACTGATTTCCTATATCTGTATTTTAACTCACAGGAAATGCCCAAGTTCGAGGAACCCGACATTCTCTTCAATATGCTGAACTGTTTGAAGATTCTCTGCCTTCACGGTGAATGCCTATACATTGCCCGAAAGGATCACCCCCACTTTCTAGCATACACCCAGGACAAGATGTTGATTCCAAGGTACACATGCACTGATGAAACAAATGGATTTTAAAACAAACTCAAAACTGAAATGTTGTTTTAGCTGCTGTACTGAAAGCCTGCCAAATCAGTGCAATAGTTCTACAAATTATCCTATTGTGAGATTATGACTAAATCTATTTAAGTCATCTATTTAATAAAATACCAGTCTCAAACATTTTGGGATGTAAGATTTCTAATGCTAGCAGCAATTGCCAATAATCCTTAATATTAGGACTTTAAAAATAAATAAATAAAAGACTGATCAAACAACATGGAAAATGCATTCATTATGTCTGATACTACTCATCCTTGGTGCAGTAAATACACGCCTAATATACACCATGTTTTAAAGTGAGCAGACAGGAAAGCCAGCTTGTAGCTGACATGTCTCTCTTTCCACAGTCTGTGGCGGGTGCTCACCTCAGAGTTCTCCCAGCTGGCCTCGCTGGCTGTTCCACAGCTGCTCCATGCCCTCTCTCTGCCCCACGGGGCCGATATCTTCTGGGGCATTGTCAACAGCAACTTTAACAGCAAGGACTGGAAAAAGCGCTTTGAAGCAGGTAAGGCACCAGCTTGAGATTCCCTGCACACTCCTACAGTGTCCTGTGCAAATCCTGCAGGGTCCCATTGAATTCATCTATGACCAAAAAAAAAAAAAAAAAAAAAAAGAGGGAAATCTATGTAAGAAACTAAGTAGAAAAATGGTTAATGCCTTTTCTATAGGAATGCTGCTGAAATCTTTATCTATAGAATCCATTAGAAAAAAAAAAACATTTAGCAAGACTGTATATTAAAATTCATTGTAAAAAAGGTAACATTGACTGGATAATTTATCTTTTTGAATACGGTTTTGTTTCTTGTTAGTTCCGTGTTTGTATGTGTTATTAATTTTTATTTTTTTTACTGTTTTGTATGTGTTTTGCACTTCAGGGCCACCGTACCTTATATTAGAGAATGCACAAGAAGCAACTTGAGGAGAGGTCACTTACAGTATAATCATATCATTTAAGTGTAACAGCAAATGTTAACAGCTCAGTTAGAGTAACCCTATTACATTCAGCAGGTATTTGCACTTTTGCTGGAGTTTAATTAATATTATTACAGACCAAGATAGTGTTTGTGCTCTGTGTCTGAAGGTCCCTTATTGTATGCTGCTATTGGCGTGCATTGCTAACTCCTTAATTACAGAACACTACACTTTCTAAAATCACAATTCTAATGGATGCAGAGGCTTTAGATTGCTTAGAATGCCATGGTCTTGCATCCTGCTACCATGGTTACCTAAGCAGATGCTGGCATTAATCCCAGCTCAGCCACTGGCTTGCTCTGTGTGTGTGTGTGACTTTGAGGAAAACAACTTGACCCTGTCTCTGTGCCTCTGTCCCTCTTGGAACTTAATAATAATTTCCTTATAATACGTTAATAAAGTCAGTAAGATGTCACAAAAATATAGAAAGCTTTGTCGAAAGGAGGACGGGCTGCAGAGCGGCAAGTGTTTCTTTGCAGAAATGATTTGTACTGACCCAATTTTTGTGAAGAGGACAGCATTGAAAAGCACAGCCATCCTCTTCTGTTGTGTATCATTAAAATAGAACCCAGTAGCTTAGATTGCTACATGTGTCGATAATAAGATAGAGATTTAAAGTAAATACAGTTTTAACAGTTGACCCCTCTGTATACAGTATGTCCAAAGTATAACAGGAGCAGCTTGCTTTTCCTTTAGTCTTACTGTGACAAACTGGAAAGCACATAAAGAAACCAGACTATTGTTTTGTAGATCCATGACTAACAGTATTATTCCTTGAATCATAATGTTTGCCTGTAACAAAGAACAAAAATATATATAGACTTTTGCACCATATACTCCACAAACAAATCTGTATGGGCTACTGAGATCATAATATGTTATACTTAAGAAATGCTGAATAATGCTGTTTGTATATCAAGGAAACTAACATCTAATTTCCAAAGCTCTAACGCAAACATTTAAAAACAACAAAGCAATTTTTCTTGCTTGCCTGTGCCTTTAAATTACGTTGTGCTCCATTAATGTGTCTAAAAGAGGATTTAGAACAAGTTATCTTCCGGTAATACTCTAAATTGAATCTGCACAGCAGGCCTGGTTTGATGGTCCCTGATGATGTGTTTGTTGTGACAGTGGAGAGAGTGGCAGTGCTCTGCCGGTTCCTGGACATCGCCTCTGTGACTAAGAACCACCTGCTGAAGTACTCTCTGGCTCACGCTTTCTGCTGTTTCCTGGCCGCGGTGGAGGACGTTAATCCTGCTGTGGCAACACGGGCCCGGTTGCTGCTGGACACCATCAAGAGACCAGCTTTGCAGGCAGGTTACTTCAGGGGGGAGAAGGCAAGGCACAGGTGTTCTTAATGGACCAAAAAGAGGGGAGACAGAGTTGGGCTGTAGTAAAAATCAGGGCAATGAAAATTGCAGAATATTTCACAGTAACAAAGTAACAAGCTAAGGTGTTCAGGAAATTGAATGCACAGAATTATAATTTATATAAAACTACAGATTAAACTACAGACTTAAAACAACTTTAACCTAACCAACATCTTGAGATTTGGCTAGGTGAATTTAATCCCTCTGTGTGGCTTCAAACCAACTTCTACTTAAGTTTATGAGTGGTCTGGATTTTTTGGGATGTTTGTTTATTCTGGTGATCACAGTCCATGCAGAACATTTCCCTATGAACTTCAATATTAAATGACAATTTTACTCCCCTTATGCCTTAATGCTGCACTCTTACTAATCTGCTGCTGTTTGTATGCAGTTTTGTTGCAGTT
The DNA here is from genome assembly GCA_030684275.1 of Acipenser oxyrinchus oxyrinchus. NCBI lineage: Eukaryota > Metazoa > Chordata > Actinopteri > Acipenseriformes > Acipenseridae > Acipenser > Acipenser oxyrinchus. The sequence goes on from CM060269.1 coordinate 6,788,267, forward strand.
TTGTATGCAGTTTTGTTGCAGTTTTTCATTATAGGAAGACACCAGTGTCTTTGTTTTGTTATATTTATTTAAAAATGCACTGTGTATAAGTAAGTTATAAAGGTGTCTAATTTCTGTGCTGACTACCAGACCCCATTTAGTTAGCGGAGGATCAATACAAATGATGTCTAGTCTTTGCCAGTAAGTGTGTGCCCAGAGCTATGTTATTCCTCTCTCCCCGTGCAGGGTCTGTGCCTCTGCCTGGATTTCCAGTTCGACACTGTCGTGAAGGATCGACCCACTATTCTCAGCAAGCTGCTGCTGCTTCACTTCCTCAAACAAGACATCCCTGCACTCAGCTGGGAGTTCTTCGTCAACCGCTTTGACACACTATCCCTGGAGGCCCAGCTACACCTCGACTGCAACAAAGAATTCCCATTTCCAACAAGTGTGTATATTTATTATTATTATTATTATTATTATTATTATTATTATTATTATTATTATTATTATTATTAATAATTTATCTATTTATTTATTTATTTATTTATTTATTTATTAGTGTCTTATTTATTTATATTCAAGCAATGTATGTACATTAAATAATTAAGCACTATTTATTTTTTGACATGATAAAAAATACAGGTTAATTTAACAGAATCCAACAACTATTAATTCAAGGTCTTCTAAATCACTCCCAAGTTGTTTGTTTGATCAATTTAGCACATTAATGTGGAATTTCCTCCTTTCAGTCAGACTGGAGTCAATATTTTGGAAAATAAATCTTTCATAGAAAATCTGAGGAACTTTCAAAGCTATGTGGGGATTTAGGAGGGCACTGAAGTAATGCCTTTTGCATTACCTGCTTACAGCTCACAAATATACTGTAGTTGCCATAGCATGGTAATTATGTACTTGGTCAGGGTTCTTAAAACACTGTCAACCCCCCCCTCAGCTATCACAGCAGTCCGGACCAATGTGGCTAACCTAAGCGACGCGGCCATGTGGAAAATCAAGAGGGCGCGTTTACGCACGGAACCGTCAGAAGAGCGTGCGCTCCCTCCGAGACAGTGTGAAGGGCCTCACCGAGTCAAAGAGAGCCAACTCACTGCCTGAGACACTGAGCAGCAGACGTGAGTCCAGTCTGCATGCCTGCCTTTCCCCGTACTCCGGCTCCTCTTTCAGGCCTTTCTTCTGTTTCTGTCAATATTACCCTCACACTTCTGTGTTTCTTTTTCCTTACTCTTTTTCACTCTTCAATTTTCTCTTCCTCTGTCATATAAAACTATAAGACATGACTTGCCTTCTTCAGTATCTTCTCCCTCTCTCTCTGTTCTCTCTTCACTGTCCTTCTCTATGACTCAGAAACATGTGCATCATCGATTGACTGAAAATCTTAAACCTTTACTGTTTGGGGATGGTGTATTGTATTGAAAAAACACAATTGGAATAACATTAATACTATATTGGGGTAAAGGGTAAAATGTTGGTTATGGAAAATCTGTGCTGGTACATTTATAACACAGGTACCATATATGCCATTTAATTGAACTCCCAGCCCTAACAGTTGCTAAACCTTGTTGGGTTTTTTAGCTCTGAGACTAACAAGGCATGAGCAGTCAGCTCCAACTCTTGGAGACATGATAGACCATGTACTGCCAGGTAAATAAAGTCCATTCTTATTATCCTAAATATATAATGGAAACCATTAATCATCAACATTTGTTCATGTACAATATATATATATATATATATATATATATATATATATATATATATATATATATATATATATATATATAGTTATAATCAGCATGGATTTGTACCATTGGCAAATTACCTCCACTACACCCTTAAAGGTCTCTTCCTCCAGTGCAGCTTAAAGCACATTGATGGGTGTGACGAGAGAGGAAACCCCACCTTCTCATTACCTGTGCCTGTTGATTGTCAAGTTTCCAATGCTATCAAAGCAATACTTTTTATAAGCAAATAGTGATACCCAAAAACAGGCCACTATCTTTTTTTTTTATTTTCAAGTTGTGGCTTGTGATCTCCAGTGGTAAGCATCAGACAATGGTGTTCTTAAAATCTGCATGTGGCCTTTTCATATCTCTGTTCAGGCACAGTTTTAACACCATCCTTGGTACTGTATATAATGACTATTTAACGCTTCCCTTAGGCCAGAGCACCCCTGAGGATGACACCATGATCAAGGATCCTCTCCCTGAGGATGCTGGGATTGACCATCAGACAGTGCATCACCTGATCACGGTGCTGATGAAGTTCATGGCAAAGGATAAGAGCAGCGCTGAGGTGGACATTGGCAGCGCTAAGGCATTCAACACAGTCAAGAGGCACTTGTATGTGCTGCTGGGCTACGACCAGCAGGAGGGCTGCTTTATGATTGCACCTCAGAAGATGAGGACCTCCACCTGCTTTAATGCGTTCATCGCCGGCATCTCCCAGGTAACCGGCCATTGGGTTTTCTACAGCCATTCTCATTAGGGAAATAAACATAGCACTCTGTGAATGTTCATGGAGTATTCTGTTTATATAACAAATATAATGTACAGAAGAGAAAGCAGATGAATACTTTCCTTAGATCAACCTCTGCATCTGCTTAGCAACGTACGTCATTTAGAACATTGACATTCTGTAGCTGTATTTTGAAGGAATGCACGATTCAGAGATGATTGCAGAGTGCACAAAAAATACGTACAAATTATTCATCGTTGGAACTCTCAAATTTACATTTGTCACATTTCTGGAAACTTTTTCCATTGCATTGGCCGTTTAGCACTTTAAAAATACAGAGTCAAACAAGAAACCACCCCAAAAATTGGGGCTACCATGTTGTTTATCTTCTAAAAAACATTTGCAATAAAAATCAGTGCAGTTTCATTTACAAATCAGTCCATGCAATCAAACATTCTTAATATCATTGGTGCAAGGTCTAGGATTGAAAAAGTTTGACAAGGAAGCATAGCCTAAATGTACAAATGTGTTTTATGTTGCTTTGAGCTGTTTAAATGTTGTTATAAATATTGATAATCAAGGACTTATTCAACTGCTTAATTAACCTAAAAGTCAAATCAAATGACTAAGCTAAATGAACATCCACATGCAGCGGGCACGTTTATAAGTTCTGGCATTGTAATCAAATGATAGGTGCCAAAGAGGCTTTAAATAAGCCACAGTGTTAACTACCCGTCACTCATTATAGGTGATGGACTACAATATCCATATGGGGAAGCATCTCTTACCCCTGGTGGTGCAGGTTCTCAAGTACTGCACCTGCCCCCAGCTGCGCCACTACTTCCAGCAGCCCTCCCGCTGCTCCCTGTGGTCACTGCGGCCACACATCAGACAGATGTGGCTCAAGACTCTGCTGGTGGTTCTCTACAAGGTAAAAGGGTACAGATCATGTCACAGTTAATGGTAATGTTAAAGGTGTGGTGGACAATCTATGATACATTTGTTTCATGCCTTTTTTACTATGCAGTTTGAAATGGACCACAGATAAAAATGGTAATGTCTTTTTGTATTGTCATTTTAATTGTTACCAATACTCCTAACATAACAAAGAAATGACATTTCATAATTAAGAAAAAAAAAGTTATTTTTTTTATAAATACACAAACAATTTTTTTTCCAAAAGAATTATAAAACCATAAATCATTCTTTGCACTTCTGTGGTTAAATTTAATTCTGCTATAAATTTTTGTAAAATAGGTTTGTACCCTATATTTACCTCTAAGTTTTAAATGCTGCAGTCTAATTTAAAAGGCTGCATCATTTTCCAGTATGATTTTTTTTCACCATTTAAATGTGTGTCTTTATATTGCAGTACCCCTACAGAGACATGGACATCAGCAAGATAGTTCTACATCTGATCCACATCACAATCAATACGCTGAACGCACAGTATCACAGCTGTAAGCCTCACACCACTGCTGGCCCTCTATACAGCGACAACAGCAACAACAGCCGCTACAGCGAGAAAGAGAAAGGTTCGATCTTTGGCTTAGACCTTAACAGCGAGGTCATGTACAGCTATGGTCAAGCATCACCCTATAGAATTAACTAATTTTGCTTTATAAAGTCGACTGAAACCTGCTGAATAATATTACATTAACATATTGAATTACATTGTGCTTTGTAGTTTTCTATATACTTAACAAAAAACTCTGACAAAAATTGAAAAATGTGACATTTTGAAATATAACACAAAATACTGTAGTACTATTATGGCTTCTGGTAGACACTTACAATATCATTTTGTAGTTTCTTTGATTACATGATGTTAAATAAAAGATCTAAGTTATGTTCATACATGTATTATTATTTTTTTTTTACTTATGTCTCAATCCTAAAATTCTATGTGTTGTAAAACTTTTGGTCAAAGCTGTGTATGCGTGTTTTTTTTTTAAATTTGTGATCTATAATGCTAATCCTTTTCTGTGTCTCATGTAAAGAGGAGGACAGTGTATTTGATGAATCCGACATACACGACACCCCGACTGGCGCTTGCAACAAGGAGTCTCAGACCTTCTTTGCAAGACTGAAGAGAATCAGAGGGAGCAAATCTGTGAAATACCAACCTGTGGAAATGAACGCTCAGAAAAGTAAGACTGGGTTCTGGTGAAAGTTTTACCATCATATTGTTCACAATTGTAGTAAGGCCACCCTGAGCCTTTAATCCACATGGAAAGTACAGAAGTTCAGTGCTGCCAGAAATCACATTGTACTGATGGCTTTTGCAGTTAATGGGGTATAGAAGTTTTGGCAGAACTAGGCCATACAATTTTTCAAGTGAGAATAAAGTGATCGGAGAATAACAGACAGGAAGAAAATGTATCTCGTATTCTCTTCATGAATTAAACATTGAGTCGAGTGTATCTGATATTTACACAGTTCGTTAAACATCTTAATGACCTCTTATCTATTCATTCTCTTTGCGCTGCATTATATATTCCCTCTGTTGTTTTAGATGTTTTTTTACTTTAATTATTTTTGGTTTTAAAATTCCCTCCGGAACACTTGTATAAATCACAGATTCCTAAGGGTATACTTGCTCCATTTAGGGTATAATTTTGGATATTTGTTATGCATTTTCGTTGAGATGAGTTTAGTAGCAGCTGCAAATTTCTGGGAAGTCTGGTGGGCTCAATGTGCCCTGAGGAGGGGATCATAGCACTGTTCACAAAATAAGGACATGAACAGTGCTGAGACCCACAAAGGGCCCAAAATGAAAAATGAAGATCATATGTACATACAACAGTAGTACAGTTCAAGTACATGTTTATTGCTTTGTATGCTTGTGACAGTCTGGCTCGCAGTGGTGAGGTGTGGTGACGTCACGAACCAGGAAGTACAGAAACCAAAACAATGGATGGGCGGGTGAAGCTGAATGCTACTGCATTCAGCGTATTTAATTAATCAAATAAACAAAAACAAAAGATTTAAACAATGAACAAAACACAAAACAAAAAGGCATAAGGGCCAAACGAATAAACAAAGACTGTTTAGCAGTCATTTTTAAATGTCGTTATGTTTATCCCGTACTCTCCTTGTACACTCCACCCGCAGCACGGCAGCTGCAGGTTCTTATACTCTGGCCGAGGGGTTAACTAGTTGTTAATTATCTTATTACCCTTCAGCCAGAGTCTGCAGCGTTAGGATGCATGACTGTCAGCTAGTTAAATAATCAGTAGCTGATCAGTCATGCATCCTCACGGGTTTTAAATTATAAGTAATAAAAGACGCGGCGCTTTTACCTGCGCCGCAAACAAAAATACAAATAATAATACATAGGGGCAGGACACTCCGCCACAATGCTATAAGCTGAAATGTAACTGCAGCATACTTGTCGAAACATTTGTAGAAATGTATAACCAAGTTTATTTTTAGTACCACTGTAGAACTGCGCTTCAACTATGTAGGAAATGCACTTTGACAGTGTACCCTGCAGATGCAGCTACAGGCAAGCTCTGTTAGATCAGTAGAATCCTCTTTATCTCAGTGCTCATTTATTTGAACTCAATGTCCCCAGAACAGTTTGGATAAGAGGAGTTCTTTTGAACCAATTTACTTGTACTGCAGCTTAACTGAATTTGCTTCCTGCTCGTTGCTTCAAGTCACATATATTTTTTACCTCTGCCTTTAGGTGAAATCGAGCTTTCTGAATACAGAGATGCCAGCACTCTCCAGGACAGCATCCTGCGCTGCGTGAGGGAGGAGAGCATCAAGAAGAAGAGACTCCAGCTTTTAAAACAGAAGTCGCTGGACATTGGGAATACCGATTCAATTTTGTTTGACTTGGACGAGCACCGAAGGAGGTCCTGCATTGACCGATGTCAGCTGGACAAGCACGGTGTGGCTTTCTCAGCTTGCAACACCAAACCGGATGACCACTGCAGCAAAGCCTCTGAAGACGCATTGGGGAAGGCAGAAGCAAATGACCCTCATGAGAAATTCGGCCAAGGCGATGGATCAAGTGAAAACAAACGGCCGGTAATCCCTGAAGTCAGGCTGAGCTACATGGAGACATCTGAGGACAAGGTGGACTCTCCAGGTGGACACCCCCCATTGAAAGAAGATCCTGATCTCATCGACCTGTCCTCAGACTCCACTTCAGCTCCAGAGAAGAGGTCGACCATCTCAACGTCTGACAGTGACTCTTTGGTCTTTGAGCCCCTGCCTCCTCTGCGTATAGTGGAGAGCGATGAAGAGTATGAAATGCAGAACCCCACATACATCAAACCCAATGGAAAGGTTACTCGGTCGCCTTCCACCAGCAACACACTCAGCTATACCCCTCTTGTGCAGGTCAAGGACCACTCCAAAGATTGCAAGCCCAAGGGTTTTGTGGACAATACTTTGCTAACCAATGAAAGACGACCTTCCATAAATCCCATGGCCTTGCTTGACTGCAAGGATCTCACAAAGCCTGCAGAATTTACAGACTTGTCCAACGAGAGCCCTATGACCCTGAAACAAAAGAGATACCTACTCAAGAAGTCTGTGGCTTTGCCCGAGATATCCCTTGATGATAACTGCGAGATTCGCCTGGAAGAGATCAAGCTGGGTGTGGGGACCATCGTCAGCCCCTCTGTGAAAACTGTATTCCTGAACGTTCCCAGGGACGTGGACGAACCAGCCCCCAATGATTCTGAGTCGGACAGTGAGCAAATGAGCAACACGAAACCAGAGGATGAGAATGAGGAGGCCGAGTTCAAAATACAGATTGTGCCTCGGCAGAAGAAGCACAGGAAGATCGCCGTCAGTGCCATTCAGAGGGAGTACCTTGACATTTCTTTCAACATGTTGGACAAACTGGGGGATCAACAGGGTGAACCAGGTAAGAATGCAAGGCATAGGCATTGACTAACGCTTTCTCTACTTAGAAACTGCCTAAAACGTATTTATTGATGGCTATGGGGTATAACAGCAGGAAATGGCAGAAAAAAGTTAATGGGATTGTGTATCTAGGCTGGTTCAAGGAGATCACTGGTTGACATTGGGTCAAGGACTTCAGTATGCCTCAGCACTCCTAGGAGAAAAAATAAATCAAAGTACCTCAGTTAAGTTATAAATACCAAACATTACTTTAAAAAAGGGAAATAAATAAATAAAATAAAAATGATTGTATTTTAACTTACAGTACATTGACATGATCCAATGTAAACTTAAAAAATATTCATGTTTTCCAAAGAATATCCCTAGTTCCACCTAGTCTGTTTAACCTTGCTGTGAGAGTAGGCTCCATACTTCAAAAAACTAGAATCAGGTTTCAAAAACATAAATCACTGGTGCCATACTTGTTTTGAAAAACTATTAGTGTTCCACTGTTCAGGAGACATTTGGTTTGGCATAACATACAGTTTCTATCATCAGTAAGCAATACATTTCAGATTTTGTATAGCCTTTTAAAATTCAAACATAAATAGTATTAAAGCACATAAAGCACATACCATATACACTGGTTAAATGACCATGACATATTTAACATTTGCTAAGTCCATGGTATTAAATTAGCCTGTACCCGTCTGTAAGGTAAAGAAATTTGCTAATGCCCGTCACTCACCAAAATTGCTTTACAGATCAGAAAGGTTTTACAACCCTGGAAATGCCACGAGAATCTGCGTCTGCCCCAACACTCGAAGCTGCAATTCCAGAAACAAACAGCCACTCTTCAATATCAAGTAGGATCTGAATGCTTCTTTTTTTTTTTAAAGGGGCTTTAGATAGATTTGAACAAAAGCTTGTTTTACATTGTCCTGCTATTTGAGGATTAATAATAATAATAATAATAATAAAAGCTAAATAATATCTGTAGTGGTCTGGGCTTAGGATTGACTAAACCCAGTCCATTGGAGAAAAAAAAACCCCACAAAGCTTTTACCAAAATCTTTTTACTGTCCCTTTAATTCAAAGTATAAAGACAGTTTTCTAGTGGCTAGGGCTGTTTAGGGATTACAGTAGTTGCAAGAGATTTATTTTCATTTCCTATTTTCACTTTTGACCATAACATTAGTTATTTTTTGTTATATATTATTTTCAGTTTATTTTAAGTTTAGGTCTTCACAGCTCTGTATATTATTAATAATTTTACATTCTAAAGCTTACCAAGAAGCTTCACAGACACCAGCCAGCATCATACTTACTCAATACACACACAAAGAGGATTTAAATGTAGCTAAAAATAAGAAATTTATAAGAATGTTTGTGGAATAAAAATAAATATGCAAACAACAAGACAATCAAAGATAATGAAACACAAAATAAATCTCTAGGAAGTAATTCATTTAAGTCCACTAGGACATTCACAGCTTGATTTTCCGGATAAGTGAAACTAAATTCAGCAACAGGATTTTCCATTAACTCAATTTAAAAACTGCATTTATGATTGGATTTGGTTAATTTGGCTGCAAATGAGTTTAATGGGGTGTAGGGAAATAAACTGATTTCTGTGCAAATCGCTACAGCTCGTTTTGAGGAGGCTTGCATAGTCTGTAGCAATGTGGATTTCTGGAAAAGCCCTTTGTGATCTGTCTTTTATTAAATCACCACAGAATACCGTGCTTGCTTTTTCTACTTTCTTTATCCAAAAAAAAAAATAGGATAATAGTATCACTAACAACAACAATAATAACCAGTGTTACAAATCCTTCAGTCTTAATCTTGGCTCTATAGGATTACAACACAGTATATAAACAAGTTACATTTTCTTAGCAACTGCCACCTTCTGAATAGAAAAGCAAATACAAGAACCCAATATAACACTAAACGAGGTACATAACTTAAAGAATCAAGGGTCTCCTTTTGATTTCTTATAGAGGTATAGTGGCAGGAGCAGATTAGGGAGACCAACATCCTAATTTGTGTAAATTCCTGCGTATATTATTAGATTTGGGACTGTATACTGTACCACTTAATCATTTTATTTGTATTGTTAGAAATATCAAAAACATGTATCAAATATATGATATATTTTGATACATGTTTTTGATATTTTTGATATATATATATATCAAGTAGTTATAAAGAAGATATTATGTATGAGATACATGGCTTACATTTCTTATTAATTGTGATATATTACCATGGATACTGCCTTGAGATGCATATTCATAGTGCCAGCACAGACATGTTTTTGTCTCAGTAACTTGTTAAAACAATCCACTGTCTAGTACAGAGTCTACCCTATTTCACAGCTATACCAATTAAAGGGAAACACATCAAATTAATTGCAGCAACGTGTAGACATTTATGTGACTTTGGAAGTCTTAAGTAATTCAATTTATAACAAACTGAATATCTAAATAAATCAATCTTGCTGCTTAAAAGGACCCATTTCGTTTCCTTCCCATGTTCAGCACAATACAGACAGATGAAGCGCGGCTCCCTGGGAGCGTTGACAATGAGCCAGTTAATGAAGAGACAGTTGGAACATCAGTCTAGTGCTCCACACAACATCAGCACATGGGAAGCAGGTTAGTGCCTTTTACCTTCTACTGAAAAAGGTAATGCCCCCTCCTCAAAACCCCCTTTCCATTAAAAGGATCCTCTTCAAACAAACAGCAAGATAACAGTGAAAGTTAATAAAGCTGCTCTTCTGGCTATGTTTCTGTATAAGTGTGTAGTCCTTTATCAACCTGCCCTCCATCTCAAGACGTTTTACCATGATATACAATGACAGAATCAAAGCAAAGCTTAGCTGAGCATAGAGAAACCATAGTAAAGCACAGGCAAGTATGTAAAATCACAGATAAATATGGTAAACCATTGTAAAAAAAAACCTTTGTGGTAAATGAATAGTAAGAGAACGGGAAATTGCTAAATCATTATGACATTTATCACAGATTTGCTACATAAGGAAACCATATTTAAGTAAATGTTATTATTATTATTATTTGTTTATTTAGCAGACGCCTTTATCCAAGGCGACTTACAGAGACTAGGGTGTGTGAACTATACATCAGCTGCAGAGTCACTTACAATTACGTCTCACCCGAAAGATGGAGCACAAGGAGGTTAAGTGACTTGCTCAGGGTCACACAATGAGTCAGTGGCTGAGGTGGGATTTGAACCGGGGACCTCCTTTTCTTTAACCACTGGACCACACAGCCTCCTGTGTGTGTGTCGCTGTGTTCATTTTAGACATCACCTGTCAGTTTGGGAGCAAAAGGTTAATGTAAACTCATTGATATATATTTTTTTATCCGCCAAGTAATTCTTGATTCAGGTGTTGTCAACAGTTTGCTGGACTGACATTTCAATTTCTTCTGTGACATTTGCAATATGCATTATAACAAAAACTGTCAGGATATGAATGTTTAATAGCCTTCCCATAGGCAAAATGCAGACAGTATTTATATACAGACATACACAGTCTTTGCAATGCTGGTGAACTGTAAACCACCCCCATTTGCTAAAAAGAAAGACACAGTGTACTGTCACGTAAACCTCACGTTTAACCACAATTTAATTTTGTATTTTGTTTTACAGTCATATGTTTTAATACTTGTATGTTGCCATTGTTTTTGCAGGTGCTACAAAGTCCAGCCTGTTATCAGCTCCCAGTATTGTCAGCATGTTTGTGCCGGCACCAGAAGAGTTTACTGACGACCAGCCAACAACAATGACAGACAGGTATGTCAATATGTTTTTGGTAAAGATAGTTTTAAAATATTCGATGCATTTAGGGCTGTAGAAAGGATTGCTGTCACTGGAGAGCTACAGTAAGTTTTCGGTCTTGACCATTCAAAATGGAAAATGAATTCAAACTGGATTTTCTGCACTGAAGAAATATTGGAGCCTGGAGCCAATCAACATTGAAAAAAAAATATTAAAAAAGAGCGGCAAACACACTAAACATTCATATTTGTAATTACTGTACCTTAGCACACAAATTGTTCCCTCCTCTATGAACGTGTTATACTCTGAGAGTAAGACCCTTATGCACAAGCACATACATGCCTGCAACAATTTTAATAACGATAAGGACACGCCCTTCCACCCACCCAAAACATTATACTGCTCTTAAAAATGCACAAATAGAAATCAGCAAAATAAATGAAAATGAATGCAGGTTGTAAATAAAGGTTGGAATTAAGGTTGTTCTAAGAAAGGTTATTTTATGAGCGGATTATATTACAATGTAGATCCATGCATGCGACACTTAACTAATTGTAAGTCAGGTACTTTTTGGGGAAAGAAATAATCCCAATACCGACGGCGATCACTGCACTAGAAATACTGTAGAACCGGCTGAATAGAGGGGTTTTAACAGTCTTAGAGTTGGCAGGTATGCAAATGGAAACAGATCCTAACTATGAGTGAACATTTGGTTTCTAAGGCCTCGTTTTCTTTCTTTGCTGCCCCCAGGTGTCACGACTGTGGAGCGGTTCTGGAGGAGTACGATGAAGAAAGCCTCGGTCTGGCTGTAGTGGTGCTCTCAATGTTCATTCATTTGAGCCCAGACCTGGCAGCTCCCCTGCTCCTTGACATCATGCAGTCTGTGGGAAGGTAGAGTACAGTGAGAGATGCAGGGGAAGTCACGCTCCGGATCCTAGACAGTATAGAAGTCACTATTTTAAAAATGGCTCACTACAGTATGTATAGACTAGAGCAGTCAGAGTCTGAAAGGGGCATGATAGTCAGAACATCTGCATCACAGCCTGCAACTGCATTGGGGAAAGATAAGGACCACTGTGTCACCCTTTCTTAATAAATAAATGGCAAATGTCCCTGAAAGAGACTCATAAGAACATAAGAACATAAGAAAGTTTGCAGACAAGAGGAGGCCATTCAGCCCATCTTGCTCGTTTGGTTGATTGGTTCACATGAAGACCCCCTTATCTATTCAGTTACATTTCCCCTTTGTTATTATTATTATTATTATTAGTAGTAGTAGTAGTAGTCGTAGTAGTAGCATTGATAAGGTGAGTGAGAGATGTTTCTGGTGAATCTTTCTGTACACTTACAGGCTTAAATGCAGATAGAGATACATGAAAGTGGGAAGGGGGAGTGGAATGGACTGAGACAATATTAAAATGCTTAATATTTGTTTTCTTTTTAATTTCTGCAGATTGGCATCCAGCACAAATTTCTCTGGTCAAGCAGAGAGGTAAGGACATTTTGTTGCCACTGTATTAAACCCTCTTACAATGCAAATCCTCCAGGATATATTCCTACATCAGAAATCATTTCCAGTGTAGCACATGGATTCTTTAAAACTGGTGCAACTCATGCGATCTACACAAATTGACATTTTATTATTGTCAATTGATTCTAGACAGATAACTTTGTCAAAAATCCTGAGGGGGAAAGAAGATTGGATATTGATATCATGTGGTTCAGCTCAGCCAGATCCTGTTATTTGATAAAAGAGCCAGAATACTCTATTATGTTTTATGATTAGAAATGACAGTTTGTCTGTGAGACATGCCCAGTTACCAGAGATCTGAATGCCAAATGTAATAACAGCATTGGAGCCGTATTATTTTTTATTCATTTTGGTTGTGACTAGCATTTTAAACACAGCAGTTTAACAAATTTCACAATGAACCGGCATATATAGGCATCAATATTTTATGACTGATGCAATTGTTTATTAAGACTAACTGTATGTTTTATCGAATAGTGTTACTATAAGTTAACAATGTGTGAATGGTGCCTCTTATTCTGTAAGAGATGTCATCTTGCGAAGGTTCTAGCGTGATACATCCTATACACAATGTATTAACTTGTTATAAATTGCAAATACAAAGATCCTACACTAGGATTGCTGTTAAACCTGACTGGTTGATTTCTTACACATGATTTATAATATACATAGGCAGCCTAGTGATTGTGCATATCTTCATTTTCACATTAACAGCTGGATTCACAGATTAGCACTAATCTTGGACTACTTTTCCTAAAGTAACAGTGGATAATCCAATATCAGTGCTAATCAGGGTCTGTGAAACCAGTTGAAAAAGTGTGGTTACAAAGTCAGTATGCCACTGTAGATTCGCCACATAGAAACGTGGTGACAAGAGGGTCAAAAAGACTTGTTAACTGCTTTATAGAATATGACCATTTGTCCCTGGGAAGGATCCCATTGTCAAACAAACATCCTTTTAAAATCGGTTAGATTAATATTATTTTTATTTTATTTATTTTTTTACAAAATGGCATATTGCTTTTCTAAGCCTTTACTACAGCATTACTTTATGTTGTAAACAATACTCAAATTGGCAGCGTGAGACTGCTAATAATGGGGTACAAAACTGCATTCTCACTGTATATTGGTCTATGTGATTGGTAGTGAACTATTGTGTACCTCTGTATAGGAAAACATGTATTAAATCCTTTTTTTCTCTAGCATGATGATTCCTGGCAACGCTGCTGGGGTAGCAAAACAGTTTCTCCGCTGTGTTTTCCACCAGCTGGCTCCTAATGGCATTCTCCCACAGCTCTTCCAAAGCAACATCAAAGGTAATGATGGAACTAAGCTTTTAAAACATTAATTGATTCCTTGTGCTGGTATGTCATTAAAACAAAAAACAATGTTTTTCTCCTACAGACGGGAGTTTTTTAAGAACTCTGGCTTCTTCCCTTATGGATTTTAATGAGCTGAGCTCGGTCGCTGCACTCAGTATGCTACTAGAGGTAAGTTAGACTGTTGGTCATGCTAAAGAGCAATAACCTGTACTGACTACAGTCTAGTAAAAAGCATCTCTAAAAAATTATAATAAGAAAAAATACAAATTACAGGTATTTATTAACAATGGATACAGTTTATGTCAATAGTAATTTAAATAATGTTCATAAAACCCCCTAGCTAAACATATCATAACTATTACTATAGCTTGTTATTATTTTCAGGTTGTTTTGAAAATATATATTTCTCAATGATAGATACATTATTAAACAGAGCCTTTCAACCAAATATAACCAAAAATATAGCCAGGATGCAATAGGCAGCTGGTTGTTAAAAAAAGGTAGATTTTGTTCATATCTAGTTGCCTTATGCAAAATATACATTTTCTGTAGACAACAGGGTAGGAAAATGTTGTGGTATAAGACAGGTCACTGTGTAATTGTTATTAATATACCATGCTTCCAACTAGATAGTGTATTGCTGGTTTAGTCCAGCAGATGGTGTCTTTGTACTGTAAAATGAACTGAAGCCATTTAGAAAAGGATCTCCTTTAAAAAGTGCACAATGGTCGGAGGCCTTGATCTTGCTTTTCTATCTGCACAGAACTTCCAGATGACAAGCTGGAAAGCTAAAAGGATAAGCACGTCCACGTATTATGTAATGAAGTCATTTAACTGGGATTATTGCAGCCTTCTAAAAAACAAGACTTAAAATTGAGACACACAACTGAAGATTGCAGTTAGACTTTAGTTTACAAAAGCATTGGCACATGCAGTATTTTCAGTGATGATACACTGTCCTTCCCTGATTTGCAGGGTTTAAACAATAAGAAGAGTTTGCCAGCAGGGGGCCCCATGCTTCACTGTCTGGAGAACATTGCCACCTTCATGGAAGCGCTACCCATGGACTCTCCCAGCAGTCTGTGGACGACCATCTGTAACCAGTTCCAGACCTTTTTAACAAAACTGCCCTCCATCTTACCACTGAAGGTATGCGGGGCAGATTAACAGCCCTAACAACATATTTCAAGCTTTTTAAAATGCTTTTATTGGTTTCCTTAACCTTTCGTGTTTGTTACCAGACTCCTTTTGTTTATGTTGTAATGAAACATGATGATGGGCTTTCTTGAAATAAAAAAAAGTAAGAGGTATACAGAACGGTATGGAGAAATACTGGCAGATACAAGAAGCTACTGTGATGGAGAATGCTGGTATATTTAAAACAGGAGACCCTAGACATTAAAGCAGATATCTTGGTTTTCAAATAAATACATCCATCATAACCATATCTGCTTATTGTTTCGTTAATTTACCCACCACCTTGTAATTGGCCTGATCCTGCTACTGAAAATTGTCATTTAATTATTTCATACATACCAACATTATAGGATTGTGGGCCAACATGTAATACTGAAGAGCAGCTTTGAATATGTAACAGACGTCATGCATGAGAAGTCAACTAAAAGGTTATGCTTTTTCTCTCTGTCTTTTTATTTACTAAACAGAGCAGAACACATTGGAAAACAAACATGTCTTTTCTCATTTCTTCTTTTGACAGTGCTGCTTAGACTCAAGTTTAAGAATTATTATCTGCCTGCTGAAGATTCCTACCACAAATGCAGCAAGGGTAAGTTATTGCCAATGTAGTCAGCAAAAGAACATGGGCCCTATTTATTAAGCATCCAAGGGCATTTATAATGGGGAGGTTAAACACTGTGCCTGTATACTGTATGCATGGAGGATTTGAGAGCAGGTACATGTTTCCTATTTCCTGAAGTAACTCCTGATGTATTATCACTTGTCCTCATGTTTATTCCAAGTATGTGGATGGAGTTAGTGAGAATGGTTTTTCAGGAACACATTTGCTGTTACTGTGCAGTGCTGTATGCTGCCTCTTGACTTGTCCTTTGTATCCTGAGCACTGAACTATCATTAGTAGGCAAACAGATTCCATCAGCCCAATGGCTCAAATATATAAACACTGAATGCCAGATTTATCAAGATGTTTACATCATAATGGAATTTGCACTGAACTCTTCATGTTACATAACTAGTAACATTGACCCTGGTTTGAGTGTGTTAATTGTTTTGTAAGTTTAATAGTTTTATTTTATTTAAAATGCTATTTATTTTTGGTTTGAAAGGTTGTGAGATATTGATTTTGGAGTCATGTTGCATTTTTAGAGCCTGCTGGAACCCTTTTCCAAATTACTGGGCTTTGTGATTCAGCACGCAGTTTTCAGCCTCCCCTACCTTGCGGAGCTCTGTGGATTGTGCTATCGAGGCTTCAACAAGGTAATAATTTTTCATCTAGAAATATTTCTGTGCCAGGGGAAGGTCTCTGAGACAGGCTGCGCCATCTCCTTGATGAAGTACCTAATCAGTGCATATTGATTTACATATTGTGAAGTGCCTACAGAAGATACATAGCCTAGATATGAAGAGAGTGTAGCTGTGGAATGGAATGGTTTATAGAACTGTGTGTCATACTGAAGTCAGAGTGTGTTCCGAGAGAATTCTACACTGCCACCAGATTGCATTGCTAAATTATTTTTTTTATAGGAGATTAGGTTCTATGTCAGCTTAAAATCCTGTTTCTTACCTCTTATTAGCATTTTCAGCATTATCTCCGTCTCCTTTATCTGTGTGTTGAGTATTTTGCTGCGCTTCCTTTTTTTACTTTAATTGTGGATATGCAGAATCCTTCCAAGTTCCTTCCAAATTCCAAACTTTAAATGGTCAAACGACTGAAAAATATAATGGTGAATTTAAACAGTGTGCCTATGCACGAAAGATATGTTTTTAAATCTAGGAGGAATATTCCATGGACTATTGTTCAATTCTGTTTGCTTCAAAAGTAAATTCATACAAAAATTATGAAATTGAGATGTCAAATGTTCAGTTTGTTATGCAACTCTTGTTGCTGTCATTTTTCACCTGTCTTCACTAATCCTGGCAAGCTAAAACAGAAAGGCACTGAATTAAACTGGCAGTTACCTACGCCCCCAACCCAAAAGAAAAAAAAAAAAGACACAATTAAATTTTATAACTAACCAGGGGAGGGGGGAGGGGTCATCCTCTGTTGTGGCTGGTTTCATTTCCATTTTGATATGTGAAAATGAATATTTAAGGTTGTAACTCACTGAAAATGTAGAATTGGGTTTTACATGATTGTGATGTTTTTTTACTTTCTTTACAGGAGCGGGATAAATTCTATCTGTCTCGCAGTGTTGTTTTGGAGTTGTTGCAGGCTTTAAAATTTAAATCACCTCTTCCAGACACTAACTTGCTGCTGCTGGTGCAGGTAAGGTTTCCCAAACAAGGGACAAGTAAGGGACATTAGGGTTAAAACGCAAGGCTAAAACCCAACATGTTTTTGCTGGTTTATGCAAAATATATTAACAGTGCCTGCATGCCTCAAGCCTGGGGAGCAGTTAGGAACCGAATTGTTCACTTATAATCCTAAATAAATATCCCTTACTGCTTATATAAATACTGCTTACAAAATATGTCAAGTCTTTATTTAGTACAGGTACATAAAATAGTAGCAATTAGCTAATCCCCATTATGTAGTAAAATCACATTAAAAAGGGCACCTGATGGCAAGGAAATGCGGTTTCAGGAAGATCATTAATCATAATAATTTAAAAAAAATAAAAATAAAGAAAAAGAAAAGAAATGCAATATTGTATATCTAAGTACTATCTAAGGGGAGAGAGAGAAAAAATATCTATATCTTTAATGTTCTCATTAGTTTGTCTGTGCTGATGCTGGAACACGACTAGCTGAGTCGACAATCCTGCAGAAAAACATGATTGCATCTATACCTGGTGTGAGTATTGACTATTTCATAAAGCTTTTTAGAAGTTTCTATTTTTTCTAATTTGGAGCTTGTGCATTCTTGAGAAGAGGGTTTAGGAATTACAGCCTCATATTGTACTTACTGTTTGGTTTGGGATTTTATAATCTTCTGAATGTTGTTTTTCATAAGATCCAATTCTTCTGATCAGCAAAAAAAGAATTTACACATTTCTACAACGCAAGTGGACTGTCTACTAGAGAGGCATTAAATGCCATAACTCTGCAACTACTCCCCACCCAAACACAGCGTCAATTATGAAAATCCTTTACACAAACAATACTTAAATCATATTTAATTAAATTAGCTGTGAGGTCTATTGAGCCCACAATCCCACGCTAGCCAACCCCTGGCGTGGCATTAATTACATTAACCAAAGTGGCATTAATTACATTTACTTGATGATGAAAGGATCTTGGTAGGTAGGATTGATCCAGAGTACTTAGCAGCCAAAAATAAGCATTCCACGACTGAACTTTAAAGTGCAGTCTGCTGACAATAGCAAACTGTGGTCTTGTGTTTTACTTGCTAAAACTGGGACTAAAGTATATCATTTAGTGACCTCCTCCTGGGATTAAATCTGTTTTAAGAAGAAACATTGTGAAATACCATCATGTAACAGTTACATGTCATTTTGATTTTCTTCCAGTGTATCACAGCTGCAATGGAAATCATGAGGCAATATATAAACGAATTACTGGACTTCATAGCTGACATGCATACATTGACAAAGTTAAAAGTAAGTATACACTACTTTGAAATAAAAACATTCACTTCTAAATGTGTGAAGAAAAAAATAGGTTTGCAAGAATTTTGTTGTTAGATAGGATTTACCTGTAAGTTTGGAAATACTGTAATGAACTGTAAGTACTGTATAATGGACAGGTCCATTAACTACATGTAGTTACACTGCATTGATTAATATTTTAAACATGCACTTATCACACAGTTCTGTGCTTGGAGACCCATATTTGCCATCCCTGTTGCATTTTAGAGTCACATGAAGACCTGCTGTCAGCCCTTGCATGAAGACACTTTTGGCGGGAACCTGAAAGTGGGTCTTGCACAAATAGCCGCGATGGAAATCAGCAAAGGGAATCACCGTGACAACAAGGCTGTGATTCGCTACCTGCCTTGGCTCTACCACCCTCCGTCTGCCATGCAACAAGGGTAACAACAACCAAACACAAATTATATTTGGCACGACAATTAAGCTTTTTCAATGTTGAAATATTTCACCTAAGAGTTCAAGTCAAAAATCCATTTCTTATACTTTCATCTTAAAAAATAAAAATGAGCTTAACTTTTTTTCAGACCCAAAGAGTTTATTGAGTGCGTCTCCCATATTCGCCTGCTGTCTTGGCTGTTGCTCGGATCTCTTACCCACAGTGCATTGAATCAAGGGTCTACTTCCTGTATGCCCATTCCACTCGACGCTGGCTCACACATTAGTGATCACCTGATTGTCATCTTGATTGGGTTTCCAGAACAGTCAAAGGTAATTGTTACTTTTCTGTGTATCTCTTTCTTCACAAGGATTAGCTAACCCTGTTATTTAATCCTGCTGTTATACAACCAGATTCACTTCCTTTAGCTTTGCAGGAACTTAGATTAATCATCTAATTAAACTAGACAGGTGGCCACAATTTTAAAAAGATTCATTACATTAAAAAGAGTAATAAACAGATGATCACTCCATCTTGTTCAAAGATGAATCAAATTAAATCATTTTTTAAAAAGAGCTGCTTAAACAATATAGAACAAAATCCAATAACTTTTCAATACTGTTGCTACTTGCAATAAACATTATTTTCCTTGTGGAATTCACTGGTCTGTCAGATTTAAAGAGGAGAGTTTTTAAAATGTATGGTGCTGATACCAACCGTTGGAGTAAAAATAAAACCTTCAATTATACAGTATATTATGGACATCTGCTAAATCTGCATTCCATGTGAGTAGATTATCTGCATCTGATTAGGATATCAAGGATTTTGCATCTTTACCTATTATCCAGGACTAAGAACATTACAGGTGTTAATGGGCTGTCTTAAAACAGTTATGAATACACTCCCTCAGAGGAACCTTTTTTATTGTTTGAATCATTTTCTTTCCAATCTCATTCTTTATTTTTTCCACACATTTTCTGTCAGTTTTATTTATCTGATCCTGTGCGTATAGTTTTTGTGTTTAGCGGTGGAGTGTCCCACAGTGGAATAACCATGATGTATGCCTCAGTGGTATTTACTGCATCCTTAAAGTTAATAGCATTAATAATGACAGATAAGCTGTCTGGACGGTTATGCTGTTATAAAGGTTTGCTGTGTGATACCACGGTAAAGAACAGCAAAGTGTAGTGAAGCACAGGCACAGTAAGCATGTAAAGGATTTTTATCCCCTGCCATGTGTTCTTATTCATCATTTATCACGGTTTCTGCGCTCATGGATATTTAGCATGTTTAATAAGGTCACATCTGTTTGAGCAAAGTAGAATTTTAATAAAATAGCATCATGCAGATTCATAGAACTCCAAATATTTTCAAACAGCCCAGATAATCTCACCGAAATAGCAATTTTCACAGTTTCATTTTTTCCACTTATCAACACACTCTTAATGCATCTTGATTTGCCATGATCGTTGTTTGTACTTCGGCTCTGTATCCTGATTTGACGATGGGGTGCTTTGTTCTGTTGCTATGTGTTTTAATGGTGTAGTTCCTAGCTCTGTTCTTGACCCTGATAATCTTATTTGGTTTATAATCTATCAATTACCCTGCTGGATTCCATCACCACTTTTCATCTGTTATATTAACTGACCCCTAAAGACCATGGCTTGGTGTCTAAATGCATAGAAAATATATAAAATAACAAGCACAGTAGCAATACTGGAAGCTGGCCTAGTGGATAAGTTAATAATGTGTAGGATGTCAAATTTTCAGCCCTGGTTTGCTGGTTTGAAACAACTTGGTATTTATTAGGCAAACAACACAGATGGAGGGATTAGCCAAAAAATCTTTCCTCCTAGACTTCTTATAGTTTCCTTCTTTCACACATAAACACATTAATATGCAGCGGTGTACTGTAACAAGGACCTGTTCAGTTATTGTATTTAGACAGTTAAATTGACCTCAATGAAGTTTTAATTGAGCACAATTTAACTTTCTTTATCAGTGAATGATGCTGGGATAAATATTATAATTGGGGGGGAGACAAACCATTGCAGAAAAATGGAGATAGGAAATCACGTGGTATATTTTGCAAAATAAAAGTGGTATTAATTGGGATATGGGAATAAAATATATTTAAATGATATACAGGCGAGGGCCTTGCCAATAATAATAATGGCATCCTCTGGGAATGAGTTGGGAAAAATAAAAATAAATAAAGTCTGATTTTTTAAAGAGAATTCTGTAAATGTTCTTTTTTTTTGCAGACATCAGTTTTGCACATGTGCTCCCTGTTCCATGCCTTTATGTTTGCCCAGCTCTGGACAATATACTGTGAGCAGGCAGCTGCAACCCCCACAATGCAGACCCAGAATGAGTTTGCATCCACTGCAATCCTCACGGGCCTGGAGTTCTGGAGCAGAGTCACTCCCAGCATTCTTCAACTCATGGCACATAATAAAGTGGTAAGACCTTCATCAAAGCTACAGAACCCAACAGCACACAATGTATAGGAGATAGCTGAGAGCATTGCTTCCATTAAAACACAACCATGTAAATATACTATAACACTTTCTTCCACCATCACTGCATTGATTTATGCAAAGAAAAAACAAAACCTGACAGTTCCACCTACATCGTTCTGGCACTCGCTGAAGCCTAGCCTAGCACAGGTGAAGCGTTGCATCAGTCTGCAGAGTCCACATTCATTTTGAGTGATTTATATCAGGACAGTGTTTGTATTCTCCCCTGTTCTCCCATCTGTGAAGGAGCACGTGTGCAGAAACCACACTCTCATTCTCAGCAACTGTGCTTCAACTTTGAGACAAGGCTACTCATGTATCAAGATAAATACTGAAAGTTTATTAACTGCACAAACTGATGCATTGTACTGTATATCACTGTTGATGCAAAATAATGCTTGGGGTAGTTAAGAATCTCAATGAAGATATCAGTTACTCAAGAAGTCATGGTACACCAGTTTCATTAAAAAAAACCTGGTTTGTGTTGTCCAGGAAAAAAGAGAGAATGTTTTTTGATTAAATCATCTTCCTGACATAGGTTTTTGCGATGCTCCCAATCCGTTAACGCTGCTATAAATGCAATTTCACGATGTACTGGAAAGAACTGCAAAAATTACATTTGTTTCCACTCCCTTATTATCAGGTGTGTCTGGGTGAGTCGTCTCCCCCATCCCATATTACATTATATTGGCGCCAAGTAACCTACCAAGCTATACTGAGCTTCCCTCAAAGTATAACTAGAGTGCTTGTGGGTGCTCATCATATAGATTCCTGTAACATACTCGAAAAAGATGCAATCATCTGCAATTCCACTAACCAAGAGGTTAAAATGTACAGACAGCCACATAGACCTTTTTTCCTCTTGAGAAGGTACAGTATACAGAGAAGCAACTGCACATACACAGCTCCTCTAGCCCTGTGAGCAGTTCAGTCCTTGGCCTTTTTTGAATGAGAGCCATCAGAAGTGATTTCCAGCTTGCATTTCACGTGACCTTCTTGTTATCTCTTTTCCAACCCACAGATGGTTGAAATGGTGTGTTTGCATGTGATCAGCTTAATGGAGGCTCTTCAGGAATGCAACTCCACCATTTTTGTAAAGGTGGGTGTATTTGTGTTGAAAAAAAACAAACAAAAAAGCAATGTAAACAGTGAATAAAAAATAGCACTCATACTCACTGTATATGAAGATATGAATTTGCTATGCATTTATCATTATAAGATTGTATTCATTTTGTGAATGTGGTAAAATGTTAATAAAGCGCTCTCATTGCATTTCTCTTTTCCTTTAACAGCTCATACCCATGTGGTTACCTATGATTCAGTCAAATTTGAAGGTAAGGGTTATGGCTTAATACTGAGCTTTGCTAAAATTAAACAGTTTATAACCTTGTGTGTGTTCTTATAACCTTGCGTGTGTTCACAGCATTTATCAGCTGGGCTGCAATTGCGTCTTCAAGCCATACAGAACAACGTGAACCATCAGTACCTGCAGGGTCTACAGGGCTGCGCTCAGACCAGCGCCATCCCTTCAGTGCTGCGCAAGTGGTTGCAGTGCATCCAGTTCAAAATGGCCCAGGTGGAGATCCAGTCCTCGGAAGCGGTGTCCCAGTTTTACCCCATGTGAAATACCATGGCAACAACCAGTGCTTATTCTGCAGAACGTCACATTGAGTGAAGTCAGGTGATGAAGAACTCTGTTCCTTTCGATTTGTTGCCATTAGCACCCAGTTTGCAATGGCATTTTCAGCCAGACCATGTCTGTATGTAGAGCATTAAAGTGAAACTGCTGGGTTGTCATTCCGCGTTTTCTAAAGCATTTACAGAAATTGCTAATTATTGTATCTATATTTATCAGTGTCAAAATTTCCCAACATCGCAGTATGTTTGACAGGGCTTTCACAAGGGTTTAGAAAACACACAATGAGATATTTTGAGGTTTCTGATGACTATGTCATTGAATAAATTATAAATTCAATGATGTGAAACTTTAAATGTCTATGCCTTTAAAAGGGTGAAGTGCAATATATCTACAGTGAAGTGTGTTTGGATAAGAATAAACACTTTAGGAGACACCGATTCAAATAGAAAGAAATTAAAGCCACAGAAAGATTCTTCCATTCTGTGTACGACTCAAGTCCTTACAAGGTTAGTACTCTTAAACACACCATGCAATTGTGCCAACTTGTGTTGGCTTTTATAAATAAAACTGTTAATAAATGAAAATATTACACTAATTGTATCTTTAAATTAAATGATGGTACATGTGATGTATAGTATCATTGAAGTGCCATCCCTGGTCACTGCTGGATACAATATAATTGTATTTTTGAAAAGATACAAATTGCACAAACATTTCTGTTACAGGACGTAGTAACACTTAATACAGAAGACTACAGATTGAGAGTGGAAGCTTTGTTTCTGTTTTCTATACGTTTAAAGGAATATACAACACCTATGGTAACTGTCTGAATAAGGTGATGCAGTTTGGATAGCATACCTGTTTACTATTATGGAGCATCTGATCATTTTTATTGCCTGTGACTTACTCCAGGGATCACGGTTATCTTCTATAATAGTTTTCAATTCTTTATTCAATAAAAGATGAATAATGAAATGGTGTATATTTTTTTCCCCCCTACAGGAAGGTTTTTACCTTGTGTAAGTTTTGTGATTTACAAAAAAAAAAAAAAAAGAAAGGTATTACTGGTTTTAAATAAAAGTTACTGTACTGTTTAGTGTATATATAGAGAATACATTATGTTCTTCTGCTTGATATCACTGTTACCACCATGAGTTATGAAAGGCCTATATTACTAAACACACACAGCAGTATACAGATGAAGCGAGAGAAGGAAATGGGATCAATAATACTGCACGTATCAAGAAAATATTGTTTATCTTGCAATGCTCTGGCAACGGATTAAGTGGATCTTTTACTGCAATTCTCTTAAAAGACAAAATAGCCATCGGCTCATGGTATGAGCTAGTTAAAACCCCCATTGGAGATTTAGGTCACAAAACCTCAACAGGGAAAGCTTTTTTTTGCACTGTAATATTTTCACTCCTCCATGCCAGTCTCTTTTCTATGCCCCTGTCAAATCTTTAACAATTAAGGTTTTGTAAGGAAGGAATTCAATAAACATGTGCAATTTGCTGCATCTGAGAAATAAAAGCACATCCAGAACTTTCAGCACTCATGGTTTTGACAAAAGACATCTGTGTTTATCTAATTTAATTACCAGTTTATTTTTTTTGTAAGAACATACACACTTCTGCTTATGAATTAGACCAGTACTCTTGAGGGTAAAAATTAGCATTTGAACAACTCCTATAGCCATTAAAAAAAAAAAATTCTTGTGCCAAACATGTATATGCTTTGTTAACATTCCCCATGTCAACATTTTAAACAGTATACGTATCCAAGCTGAGGTGTTGTTTGCCACTAAAGACAAGACAAAATTGTATGAATGACTGCCATCAAAACCTTGAATTTGAGATTTATATTTTCAAACATATGTTGGCATGTAACATAAAATGAGGGATTTTTTTTATCCTACTGAACATCTAGGAGTGGTTAAAGTATGTAAATTTAATAAACTGTATTGAGAAAGAAATTGAATCGATTCAGACATGCTTAACCAATCCACTGCTGAAGAAAGAGAATTTGAGTGACTGGTAGATCTGGGTAAATACATTCAGGCAGAGCCTTTGGTGCAAATTTCACTCTCAAGCTCTCCTGCAGATGTTCAGAGGTTGTGATCTCTAGCGCATCAATTATAGACAGACAGTGAAGGAAATAACTCCTGCAAACACACCCGGTCATGTGTGTAATATACAACCTGTAGACTGATCAGCAAGACCACTCCATCACAAATGAGTAAATGTGTTTATGCAGAATAAATTACATCTTTGGCTTGTTATCACTCAAAATACCAGGAGGGATTGGCTCAGTTTGATATTAAAGGCTGTCCGGAAGAGCTGTCAAACATCCTTGACAATGATGGGGTTATTTTTCAATTATTTATAAACCGCTCTTTACTTTGCCCTTGGTAGTGAACCCTCAGACCTAAATGCACTACATTTCAGTCACAGGGACAAAAAACGTGTTGAATACAATGAGACTGGGGCTGGCTGGCTGTGAAGCCCAGCCAGAAGGTATAGCAGCCTGCAATGTTACACTCCAGGAAACAGCTCTGGGACTGTCTACAGCAGGGCTTCCCAACCCTGGTTCTGGGGACCCCTGTGTCTTCTGGTTCTCATTCCAACTGAGCTCTCAATTACTTAACTAGACGCTTCATTGGAGTAATAATTTGCTTAATTAGAACTTTCAGTTGGAATGGAAACCAGAAGACACATGGGGTCCTGAGGACCCGGGTTGGGAAGCCCTGGTCTACAGGGTTACAAGAAATACCACATTTCTAGTATTTTCTACATCCACTAGGGGCAGTGTTAGAGGGGGACAGATTAATGGTTAAATCCTGGTGTACCAGATGTAGTTTAGACCAGTTTTTGAGTGCTCTATTAAGCTATGGAAAAAAAGGCATAGAATACACTGTGTATTAAATATTATGACAATAAGTTGACTTAGTTGATAAGATGTTACCAGTTCAGATCCCAGGATTTCACAAAGACAGGCAGGAGCATAGATCCTGACTGAAATAAATTCCAGCCCAGATTCTAAACCAGCACTTGTAAAAATTGGACGAAAGTTGAAAGGAATTCCAAAGCACACCTCTGATGCAGGATCCAAGCTTTTGACAAACATGTTTTTAATGAGCAACACCTTCGTATATATTTATTAGAAATAATGTCTCAACAACATATTGCACTGTACAACATATTGTAAAAGCTTCACTATACTTATTACTCTTTTCCTAAATAATCTTCATATAAAATGGCTTGTAGGAGCTTCAATCCTCAAAACTGGCAAAACAAACAGCTCACAAACTCAAAAGAAACCATCAAACACCCGTGTGGCTAGAAAACTTAATTAACTAATTGGCTACCTTATTACTTACTGAATAAACTAAAGCAAATTGAACTTTGGTGTGATCAATGCCCTTACTTGTTAATCTAGCACAGACATCATACAATAGACACAAATGTATAATGCAATGCTAATTAATGATCAATTATTTTGATTATTTGCAAATTAACAAACAGCCCTGGATAAAATTGAATCTAGTTTCAATGTGATTTCCATATTGTAAATGTAAATTATGTGCATTCCCTAAGAAACATTCTTAATTACAGAATAATTATCATTAATGATATTATAAACGAATAGTATTTGCAATAATAATAATAATAATAATAATAATAATAATAATAATAATAATAATAATACTTTTCAAGTACTGTACTTTTCCCTTCATAAAGTTTGCATCTTTGAAACAGCTGTGCTCTTCTGTTTTGATAAACCACAATGGGATTTTTTTATATGCATTTTATCATTCCACTTGCATAGCCTTTATTCGTTTTTTCTTTCTTTTGACTGACAAGGCAGATACCACAAAATCATCAACTCGCGTCAATAGAGTAGGCAGCTTGGAAAAAGCCTGAATTTAGAAATGTGACAGTTTGGATAACACAACCCGCTCAAACCTGACAGGAAGCCTTGCTACGTGGCTGAGCAGTCAGAGTTCTGACAGACAGAGGTCATGTATCCATATTTATAGTCTAGCAGTGGATAAACAGAGCACCTGGGGCTTTTCCTTGACTTGTAAGGTCTCAGCAAAGGTAAAGGTGCATGACCATCAGCATGAGGACAGGTTTAGGCAGAATCCCTCTTTCAATGTCAGCAATGCTTTTTGTGGAGAGGATAGGTGGCACAGCGACCCAATTCATTAAGTTGCTATGCTTTTAAACTTTAGAGGGTTTGAATCCAACAAGTTGGATGAGTTTGGTCATCTCAGCCACAAGTGAACAATAGACCACATCAAAAAAATAGATCACAACACAATTCAACACAATTGCTTGAGAATAGCCCAGAATTAAGGAATGCTTGCAGAGCTGTGAGGGGAAGCCCTTATTTAATTATTCAAAACAGACTTATTAATAACATTATTTAAATAACTTTTACTCTGTAATACTGCAGAGATAACTCAAAACTACAGATTGCTCTAGTAGTATTGACAAATACTAATTAAAAACAGCAGAACAGTAAACGTACCTACTAATATGTATATGTGTTGCCATTTTTACTTATTTTTCATTATAATGACTATTTCATTATTTATCTGTAAAAGTAATTGGAGCTGAAAGATTTATGTTACCGTTTTATGAGTAGAACATCTTGTCTCTCATTAGTACAGAATTCACTATTTAAAAAACAAAATTGACAATCTACAGTTAAAGTCCACTCAACAATGTTGCTCTTGTACTCTGATGGCGATGGTTACTTTAAAAACGATAATACACCCATTCACTGTGCAATAAATATAAAAACTGAATGGATTAACATCCATCATTACAGCTTCAAGCATGTTGTGGAGTCGATGCCACAGTGGTCCATCCCCATATTAGGTACAGGTCCTAACAAAGTGGCCAGTCTACAATAATGAAGACTGCGAAAACATTCACAAATTTAAACCAAAAAGAACCAACAACTCCCCTTGATTTCATCTCATTCTTGCTTTGTTTTTTGCTCCTCCTACTCCTTTTCTACCTGTGCCTCTGCCTTCCCATGGGCAATGTCACTGGTTGACATCCTGCCTCTTATTGTGTTAAAGATAATGGAACCATCCCACAAATAATTGCTCAAATATTACTCAGCTATTAAACTTTCAAAACACATTTTCATCAATCTCAAACGTTTGCCTACCTGGAATAAGAACAGGTTGTTGGGTGTAGAAGGACCCAAGTAATTATTTGAAAGCTAAATTACTACGCTATTGTATTTGAGCTCCAGCAACCTAGTTTGGTAGACTTTTTTATTAGTCTCTGACTGAAGACTTCTACAGTATTTTAATCACGTTTTATTATTTCTGCCATTGCGTGTTTGCTTTTTAACCTCAGTCTTTGTTAGGTTCTGAATATGAACATTTATAAATTGTGGTTTGTTGAATACAAGCACTGCCATTAAACTCTGGATGATAAGGAAAGATTGTGAGTTCAAGCAGCAGCTTGAGATTGTGTATCAAAGCTCAGTTACACCCTGTGGATGGTTATGCTCTTGGTGATGACCTGAGCAATGATAATGATAGCATTGAACTAGAAGGCCCTTTGTGAAAAACATAACTCCACTGGTACTTTATCAAATCAATACATAAAACAAACATTATTATGTATTTATTTGCTTATTTAACCAGGAGATTTACCCATTGAGACAGAGGCCTCATTTAGAAATATAAGTCCAGTAACACAGACTGGTTCTATCTTGTGCAATTCCTAGAAAAGTGCCTATAATCCAAATGAAATCCTACAAGTACACTTTATCACAGTAAATTCAATTATGTCAGATGTAATTTGATTTTATTTATTCTGTGTGAGCATGACCGTTGCACTGTGGATAATAAATGCCGAGCTCAGTGCGAGCTGATGAGACTGGCTTTTTAGCTTGTTTACCCATTCTCTGTGTGGCTTATTGAGTTATCCTCCTTGAACTTAGTTTGCTTTTGATTGATTTGAACTTCTATAGATGGAGGCAGCATGTCAGAGACAGCATGCAAGGTCACGGTGAGATTTGGGTATTTCAACACAATTCGATTTGCCGTAAACACATGCTGTTCAGCATCCTTAACTTTTTGAAAAACACAGGGAAATAGACAAGTATATTTTCCATCTATGAAATACATTGGTAACACTTTATTTTGCATGTGAGTATTACATGGATATACAATAACCCATTTATTAAAGTTCTATGAGAGGTTAATAGTATGTAATCATATTAAAATGACGAAGTAGCAGTATTATTCCAAAAAATATTACACAGCTGTCTTTTTATGTCTTATATATTTGTTGGAAATAATATTAGTTTTAATAATCATACATATAGCACAAAATTGCAATAGCAGTCTAATGGTGGATACTCACAAGCACCCTGTATTTATTAACATAAATTGAACTTCAAATAATGGGTATTTGCATATCAATTTTTTAAAAAAGCATTACCACTATACTTTATTAATCAAGTACTGTAACAGTTCCACCAGATTGAAGCAATTGTCCCAGTTCTTGCATGCAGATTGCCTTTGGTGATTTTATAACAATAATAAGGTCATCAGTATAACTTAATTTACAGAGCTGAATGGTCGATTCACTCACTTTTGCACAATTCTGCAGCTAGGCATATTATATAAATGTCTATAGTTTTGTAGTGGAGATGTTCTTAGTGGAGATTTTTTAGTGTAACAACATTGCATAAATTTTATAATACAAGCCATATCACAGAGAAAGGTATTTGTCATTATGCACTAAACAGTAACTTCATTAGAGTAGTACAAATATCGATACTGGTTCAATAATGAAGCTTTGATTAGTGTGACGTTATTCAGTATACTTCCGAATATGCAGAAAAGTAAGTGTTTTGATTTTAATAAATGACAATACAGATATATATATATATATAAAACGAATATCTTCAGGCTTTCTTAGGCCCTTTCACAGTCTCCCAAAGCTAGTCTTCTTCCATACAAAGTGTCACCATTGAATAATTTCTGTGAGCATCCAAAAGTGTTATTCATTGACACCCACTAATTATTTTTACTTCCCTTTTCCCCTTTGTAATCCAACCTTCAAATACTCCCATTCGAAATATTTAAAGATCGCTATAATATTCCAAATATATGTGCTGTAATACATTATGCAGTGTTTTTATTGTATGTTATTTAAATTAAGTGATGCCTTGGCAGCTTCTGATACAGTAAATGTCTTTTTCACACGTAGGCAGTTCTCCCCAAAGGAGGTGGCCATATCTCTTCAAGGCACTGTTATCTAGTTCATAGACAGTGATGGACTGGAGCCTTCAAAAATAAAAGCCTTCTCCATATCCTTTCATTGGCACCCGGCCAACAGCTGAGACAAGATGAGGTGGACAGGTTCAAAGTGCACTTCTTGATGAAAATAAAAAAATGGACTGACTTATTTTGGTATGCAGAGGCAAAAAAAGGGGTTTTAATTATTTTTGTCTCATATCCCAATAAATATATTTGATACATTAACCAAATGTGTGAATCCCAAAATAACAAAAACAACAACATAGATAGATGCAGTGGCTGGCTCACTGAGGAAAGAAATACAAGATAAATTATGAAATACAAGATAAACTTTGTCATTATCTCGAAATCCTGAGATCAGTATCTTGTGATCGCGACAAAGCACATTTAAAAAAAATGCCACTGTCCTCAATGAGACACTGTAGATAGAGAACGTGCTTCTTGAAAGTGTAAATATTAACACACCAGTAAGAGGATCCATATGCATTTCAAAGATGAATATATAAGTCCGTTATTACACGCCAGACAATCGGATGTCCATCTACACCGTCTCCTGAGAATTTAGAATGAGGTGATCTTTTAACAACATACTGCATTGAACATGAAAAGGTAACACAGTATATTTATAAGAGTTGTTATGAAGATTTCAAAAGCACTGACACAACTGAACTCACAAGGTGGGAGAACTACCCTGACCTTCAGTTCTCCAGAGCAGCTATGGGGAACTGCTGTGCTGAGGGAGCATTCTACATTTGGGAGAAAACTGGGGGTCAAATCATTGGCAAGTGGGTTGCAAAGATGACATTCAAATTGTGCATTTAAAATTGGGGTGTAAAATATAGAATTGTCATAAAAAAAAGTGCAGTTCATTATAAAAAAACACATTTATCTAGGAAAATAATGGAATATACTATAAGTTGATTAAATATTTACAATTCAATAATTTGCAAAATAATGAAGGAATATTGTTTTCAGAAGCTACCATGTTGTTTATTTTTTCATAGTCAATATCTAAATACACTGTAACATCAAATTCAGCTAAATCATCAGAAGTTCCAATTCAAAGGCAACAATGTAAAAAAAAAATGGCTTCAATTGCCCTTGTCCAGTGCAATTAGTAGCCCAGATGGTTGTGATAATATTCTACTCCTCTACTGCTGTTAGAACACATCTCTCAGTCACGCCTAATACTGTTTCGCATGCTTGAGAAGCATCAGAAGTAGTTTCATTTGTACCATCTTTCATTTTTTTTGCAATTGCTCTAATTTGCAATCATTCTCATCCATTTATTGTACTTACTACGTCCTCTTACATAAGCAAATATTTTTATTTTTTGCTTTTAGTCAAACTCGCTCTTAAATGTAATTATTTACTGCATTCTTTATTTTGCTCTTAGTTGATTTATCTGCTACTGACTTTATTGTGCTTTATAACTGTTTTTATCCGTAATGTGATATTCTGTAATGTGATATTTTATAATATGATACTTTGTAATGTGATACTTTGTATTGTGATATTTTGTAACAAATGTAAGTCGCCCTGGATAAGAGAGTCTGCTAAGAAATAAATAATAATAATCTAAATGAACAGGGTTTGTTGTGTACTGTATGTTTTCTCCCAGTAGATAACTGGCTATACAGGGTATACTAGAAACCAAACTAGTAATTATTAGATGCTTAATAGTTCAGTTGGTCCATTTGCTCTCAAATAAAATACTGCAGTCTACTATAGTAAGCTGAAAATGTACAGTTATTTCAGATTGTATTAGTCTTTTTGCATTGTGCAGTGTGCGCTCATTTTAACTGAAATATGTCTACTTATTGATACAAATGTATTCACTTCCAGTTTCAAAACAGGATTGTTGTGACAATAAAGGACCTCTGTGTCTATTTTCTTTAGGATTTCACTCGGTCTGTTATGGCTGTCAAGGCTGTTTAATTACTGGATAATTCAGAGCTCTTGCTGGACAATACATGAATGCTTAAATTGCTCCAAATGTCTAATTGCATTACCTTCAAATCGCACATCCACAAAAAAAGCAGTCCACGGTTCACAGTCTTGTTCATTCAGCGTCAACTTTATTCACATTCCTCTCTGTATACACTTGTCTCTTCGTGATTCTAAATGTCACATTTGGTAGATACTATATTATGTAGCTTTTATCTAAAACACCTTCAAATCTGTGTTTCCAATGGAAAAGATCAGAAATTCCATATTCTAGAAAGATAGAGGCAGCCCATAACATTGAGATTAGGTTTTATCTCTTGTTGCTGCTGTGTGCTTGTCTTCAACATTCAATGGCTGATGCACAGCTTTGATAGATGCAATGGATTTAGTTAGTGTAGAATGATAATAGACAATAGGTAGGAGAGACAATACATCAGATTTTACCTCCAAGTCTGGTGGGAACAGCCCTCAATTAAGGTCAACCAAGACTGAGTGATGGAGGACTTCTTCAGAAACTGAGGATTTTCAACATAAATAACATAAGGAGAGTAGAAGGCAGCAGGCAACAATAGTCTTGTGGAATAAGTCTTGTGGAATAATTAAATTAGCTTTGAAGGCTTTAATGAGCAAATTAATTCATTTGATTGCAGAGCTTAAGAAGACACAGGTGCTAGGCTTTTGAAGATCAAAAACAGGTGTAAACTAAATGTGTAAATAAGCTGTAAAGTATAGCAGTTACAGAGGTATAGATTGAAGAGTTATGGGGGTTTAAAAAAAAAACTGCAGTGAGCTGTCTCATGCTGGAAGACTCTCGTTTGTTTAAAAAGTAACTTGCTACAGGTCTGAAGTAGCACAGCTGTCTTATATATTCTTCTTGCTGAATCTTGTATTTTTTTCTTACAATCATCAGACTCTACCCCTGGCATGACAAAAGTCCACATTCCTTCTATG
Organism: Acipenser oxyrinchus oxyrinchus; assembly: GCA_030684275.1. Lineage (NCBI taxonomy): Eukaryota > Metazoa > Chordata > Actinopteri > Acipenseriformes > Acipenseridae > Acipenser > Acipenser oxyrinchus. The sequence goes on from CM060269.1 coordinate 6,821,775, forward strand.
TATTTATTAATAATGTATTAAATCCATTAGGGGCATGGTGTTGCAGGGGGGCAGAGTAATAGTTACACTCTGGTGTACCAGCTGTTCTTACTATATAGAAACTACATATCTGAGAGCTCTTTTAGCACTACAGAGCTGCTTTAAACCTGAGGTTTTTTTTGTTTGTTTGTTTTTTTTTATAATGTAGTCGTTGCCAATTATTTTTTTATTATTTTCTCCCCAATTTGAAATGGCCAATTATTTTTAGGCTCAGCTCACCGCTACCACCCCTGCACTGACTTGGGAGGGCGAAGACGAACACACGCTGTCCTCCAGACTGATGCCGTCAGCTGACCGCTTATTTTCACACTGCGGACTCACCATGCAACCACCCAAGTCAGCTACAGCAGTCGGAGGACAACGCTTTAGCTACTCGGGCAGCTTACAGGCAAGCCTGCAGGCGCCCGGCCAGACATGGACAGGGGTGCGACATGGTGCGCGGTGAGCCACAGGACACCCTGGCCGACCTAATCCTCCCTTCCCCGAGCGGCATGGCTTACTTGAGCACTACCCCTGGAAGCTCTAGTCCTCGGTCTGCAAAGGAATAGCCTGGACTCGAACTGGACGTCCAGACTATAGGGCACATCCTGCACTCCACATGGAGTGCCTCTGTTTAATAAGTGAGATAGCTGTTCAAAGGCTGACACGGCTTTCAACGTAGTTTATTTCTGTCTTTGCATCCTTAGCGCCTGAGTGTATTGCTGTTTATAATTGCCTTCAAAATTCATCAGCTTTGATCACCTACTGCAAATAATTATTCTAAAAAAGTCACTATGACAGTAATCGCATGTTTTTTGTAATGCAAATGTGTAAATTATAGAGCTTTGAATTTTGTCTCCTCATTCCATTAAGGCTAAATGTTCCCTCTGTGAATAAACAGTTGTGGTAATAAGGGTTTGCATATTCACGGCACATTTGTGCTGCGAAGTCACTTAATTAGTTTAGTCAGCAACTTAGTGCAACAGCTCAACAGAAATGTGTATTTGATTTGCATGAGCTATTAAATATTATAAAGTGGAAACATTTTAATATATGCTAACATAAAAAAGTTCTATGGTAATTCCAGCAAGGACTAGCTGGCACACCTCAGTTTGCAAGCAGTTCTTTAAGTAGTGTTGCACTTCCATGGTCATTTTACCTGGACTGGATGGTGAAATTATCCTCACCCCCTTCAACGGCTTCTTTCCAGTCATTAAACAATCAGCAGCTTCCCCTACTGACTGACATGCTTTCATCCAGTAATATGCTTTTACCCTTTTATACACTGCGGAGGTCAAATGAAATAGGAAGTGCAAGTGTTACAGATTTCCTGAGATTAAGGCATGGAAATTAAGAAATTTCATAGTACCAGATATCATGTTGTGTTTCTTGTTTTTCAAAATTCTGCTTTTACATTTTTTGAATAAAGTGAATACTTTTAATCTTGTTTTTACTGATGGACTACTCCTTAAATACAGTATCAACAATATGTGTAAGCTTTCCCTTCATTATATTAGCATTTTACAAACTGAAATACACAGTGGTTTTAATAGTACAATTTTATTTAAAACTAAAAAAGTCAGCATGGCACAATTAAAATAGTTAAATGCACAATGTATATGTTTAACATGTTGATATGCAATGCATATATTGTGCAACAACCTTTAATTACCAAATATACATTAATGGCTTGTTCCAGAAACATGACAACATGTATTTAATTCTGATTGGTAGCATATCAACAACTTGAGTTGTTAAATGTATTTTATTTATTTTCCTATAAACATATTTCTTTTACTTTGTACATGTGATACACAGTCAAGAAGGCAGATTTTTGAATCTTAATCATATTTACATTCATGCATTATTTTTTTCACTTTATTTGTACATGATATGATACACTGGTATGCACAGATGCTGGGTATATTGTAGGTATATGCAGTTATATGTCACAATGCAAGGTCTGTTCTTGCAAACTCAATACATTTTATTTTGCAGCAGGAAAACTGGTTAATAGGTCTTCTTTAATGCTTTAGTGCTGTATACACACACAGTTGTAATGATTAATGATAAGGGGTAGGGTGGTTAGCACAGACACCGGGGCTGACAAAATATACATGCCGCTTCTTTTCATGGAATAATCTCTCCTTGCATCTCCTTCCTTGATAGTACAATATTAGGGTTAATAATAATAAGGGTCAAATTAAAATAATAACACTGAAACAGAATTTTGGTACATGCTTTAGTCTGTATTTTAAAAATCCACTGAATATAATACATCCTATGTTTGGACTTTAGACAGCAACCAAAACTAGCTTTAAAATGTTTGTAGTCTTCTTCCTGGTACAGCAGTATTCAAAAATAGGAACAATTGTGAACTACTATCTATGTGACCTGCTCCACATAAAGATCTGTTCACCAGTCAGTTACTTTCAATCGGGACGCAGTATTAAGATCTTGCTGTATTAAGCTCAGCAGTATAAACACAGAAGGTGGTAAGATGTAGACCACAATATAGTTCAATAAGCAAGGGGACTGCATGATTAAATTGGAATAAAGGAATTTGTCTTTTGGTCAGAAATGTGCCGCCCTCTTTATGAGGTTGTCAGAAGTCAGCCCAGGCTGGGTGATGAAATTCATTCACCCCCAAAAGGAAGCTACAGCTGCAAAGGGAGCAAAAAGGAGGAGGAGGAAAAAACTTCACAACAGATTGAAAGAGGTAAGTCTAAACAGCGACTGAGGTAAACCATTGAGGGAAAGAACAGTGGCCTTCAAAATATAAAAACAGGAGAAGATGGTGACCCTACACACACACACACACACGACAGACAAGCCTGGTTTTTTTGTACCAATAAATGATGAAATGTGGAACTCTTCTAGCGTGTTGTTAAAGAATCCAACAGCAGTGTAGAACAGTTTCATGTGCGCCAAATGTTATTCTATTCATAAAAACTTTCTTTAAATAACTTGGCGAGGGTCCATTTACTCCTGCCATGTTTTTTTAAAATTTGGAATCATCAATTATTTTACCCCTGACTTTCTCCCAACTTGGAATGCCCAATTATTCAACCCGGCTCACCTCTGCAACCCCCGCACTAACGTGTGCCATCAGCCATCCGCTTTTTATTGCACTGAAAGCCATGAAGCCATTACAGATCTACAGCATCGGAGGACCATGCAGTTCTGAATTGCACACAGGCAGGCCTGCAAGCACCCGGCTAGCCACAGGGGTCACTGTTGCGCAGTGAGCCAAGGATTCTCCAGCTGACCTAACCCTCCCTGCCCGGGCACCGCTTGGCTAATTGTGCGCTGCCCCCTGGGAACTCCTGGTCACGGTCAGCAGTGGCATAGCCTGGATTCAAACTGCTGATCTCCAAGCGGAGTGCAGGATGCACCACTCGGGAGTCCCACTCCTACTATTCTAACCAAAGGCGAACACAAAAATATAATTATACACACAATTACGTTTTTTTTTTGAGATTTATAATTATGATATTGATTTCAAAAATCTAAACTCTGCTCAGCCCTATGAAGGAAGAACACCTTACTGTTTTTTTGGTTTTTTTGTAAGACACTAAGAAAGATTTAGCAACATTGAACTCATCCAGCACTTGTTTATTCAGGGGACTTAGACGTGTTCGGACTGAAAGGTGAGTTATTGGAATATATTTATGTTGAGACCTAGAGCACACCTGAAGTGTTCAGATGTGTCCATTCTTTAGATCAGTACTTTACTCCACAGAGTCCAATCGTAACTTCAAGCTCTTAATCATAAAATCGTTAGTGCTACTAAAAGCTGCTAAGTACATTTATGCACAGGTCCAGAGTAGGGGGTTCACTGCATGCAAGCACAGATACTTACTGTTTTGGCATCATTGATTTTAGTTCATTTAAATGTGATAAAGATGAGATCAACATAAATTAGAAACAAAAAGAATGAAAAAAAGACCACTTGCGTGGGGCCATTTCCATTACATAAAAAAGAATGTATGCTTTCAAAAGAATGTTAGAAAAGGTCGATGCACCAAGACACTTTCCTTTGCTGAATTCAGCCACCATGCCAGACCTCAAGAACAGCCCACTTTTGGAAATACAAAACAGGTGAAATATTCCATTCTCCATTACAAACCCTCCATTTAGTGACCCTTTTAAAAAAAACTCAAATCAAAAGACTTTGTTTTGAACCACGAGCACCCTCAGCAGAGAAAGCCTTCGTCCAGCTTTTGTCAGCCCCCCTGTTCTCATGCAAAGTGATGCTTTTACAGCACAGACCTCATCAGCGGGATCCCAAGGTTTATTCTTCTTTGTCGAAAGGGGAGATTTCATTTTGAAAGAAAAGGATAAGCCAGTAATCACATTAAGTACTTGACAGAGTATTTCCTACTTCATATTCCACAGCCTCCTGTCTTCTCTAAGCTTTTCTTTCATTTAAAAAGATTCACTATTTATGGTCAATTTTCTCTCATACCCCCTGGAGTTTGCACCCTTCAAAGGAGAAGGACCTGCTGGGAAATGCACTGGCTCCAACACAGTCACTACTGTTTGTCAGTGTCTTGAAAATAGTTAGCCTTGTTACCAGTGTCACAAAAAGTACAAGGTACAGTGTTGACACATTAAACAGTTACATGAACCAGCTTGAAAAGGTCTGAGATCCCTACCAGTTAACACTACACTGCTATGGACAACAGTGTACCAGGTACAGTACCAGTGTGACTTATAGAAGAAGACTCTTTGTAAAATCACACAGAAATGACTTTTGCATTCTGGAACTGAGCGAGTGGCTGAGTGAATTAAAGACATTAAAGGTGAATTTCGTTCTGCTATTTTATCCAAAGTGTTTTTCTAAAAGGGTTTTTGTTTGTTTGTTTTTATGTGAAAAAAAGTCCTCACCCTTTCCAGTTATACTGTAAAACCAAAAATAAACAACCCAACTCTGCTTCAATAACCAGTGTTCTTATTTCTAGTCTTGTAACTTTCAAATGTTTGTTTTTTCTCTCATTTTGAAAAGTAAATGCATGTGTACAAATTAGGGACAAACAGCTTTTTAGGATGAGTTTATTTTTAGAGCTTTTCTATATATTCTGAGACGCTCAGTAACATGGGGGAAATAAAAATCAAATTGATGGTTTCCTAAACTGAATTACAGTACTTTCTGTTTATTAGGCACCCACACTTCACAAACTCTGACAGAACTCACAAGAACAGTTTAGCAGGTTGACTGTGGTAATGTCATAAATGTTGCTATGTTATTACTGTTTAACAAATATTTTCGTAGGTTATATATTTCATGAACTGACACCCACATTAGCCAATAAAATATCCTTCTCTTGAGGCAAAGCCAGAGCAGAGGGGGTGATGATGGCCATGCATTTCATGTTCAGAGAGACAGACAAGGCAGCAAGCTTTTCAGAGAGGCAGGCCTCTGAATATGACCACAGTCCCTGTATTCCAGGAAGCTGATGACTGTGGAGCAATAAAATAAAATAAATACAAAACAAGTGGAAGCCATTAAAAAAAAAACGGTTCACAACCGTGAAAATTCAGGTGGAACCTAGAGTAGGTGGGTATTTAATTTACTTGTACGTTGTAAAATACACTGAAAATATCAATAGTCTTCTGTCAGGGGAAAAATATAACCAAGCAAATGAAATAAACTGTGGAGTTTAAAAACAGCACCTTTTCAAAAATCTGATTAACTTCTATAAACGATACTGGTGACCAAAAAAAAGCAAACCATAGCTATTTCGAATTGCATAGTCAGGGGACTGGTAAAAGTCTGTTCCCAGTTTTTAAAGGCATGCAGTTTTTTTGGTTTACAAAATTGGCACCAACCATCTATCCCTCTTCATTCACGTTGTTGGTTTATTATTTTGGAGCTGGGGGATTAATGACCAGGTCTGACAAGAGATCACTGGTCAGACCATGCAGACAGTGCCTTGCTTTTAGGCTCAAATGGGCTGCCCCTTCTCTTGTAATTCATGCCAAATAACACTTCCCTGATGCAGCATCAAAAGAAGAAAAAAAGCAATAAAAGGCAGAGGAATCTAAAAAGTTGTTGCATTCAACAAAGACTGCATGCAGTTTTTTTATTTACATTTTTTTTTTAAAATGTCTATGCAAAGTTGTTTTTTTTATCCGAGTGACCGTGATTGACAGGTTCATCCTTGCTTCTGACAAACATCAAGACTTCAGAGCAAGGCTGCCTCCCTGCCCTGAATATCTTATATGCGTGTGCTATTTGAAAAGGAGGTCCTAAGTCCCAAAGGTTGCTCTCACTCTAGGTCTCTTTCTTCCATTTCCCAGTGAAGCCATGGCACACAGGCACGGTTTGGGCATGTATTCAAAGTTCAGCTCCCCTGTCATCTGTTGGGAGGAGCTGTGTTTTGGAGGGGAGGGGGGTTGAGGGGTCTGTCTGTCCTTCCTCTTCATCTTGGATCCTATACGACCGCATTGTTAGCATCCACCCTTTTCTTGTTTCGGGAGGCCATTGCATATTCACCTCGGCTTGTTCCATTCTCTTCCTTTCGCAGTGGTTTCCTGAAGTAGAAGAAAGATAAGGGGATTAATTTAAACAATATATGTATTCACAAATAATTAATAACGGTAGAGGTCTGAAGATTGGGATGCCACATCTCATGACTAACATACTCTTGGACCAGTTTTTAGGTGAACTTTCTTGAGCCAGAAAGTCATGGTTATACTGAAAGTACTTTAACAGCATGCATTCTGGGACATGCCATACTACGTCCTTCTGTATATACAAAACACAAATTACTGAAGCTTCATGTGAGCAGCCTCTGATGACTAAAAGTGTCCATCTTCATCCATACCAAGTCTCAGCTCCACAGTATTTAGGTCTACATGATTTTCATGTCGAAGACCGGTTATAAGAAAGCCGGAAAACACCCGACAGGCGCTGCTATTGTGGATCAGTATTGGTTCAGTGGGACTGCAGATCGTTTTGCCCATGCTGCCCGCTATAGTGTTCGAGGATCCAGCTGTTCTGCTCTTTGCCTGACTGCCCAGCTATCAGATTGTGTTCACATCTGCTGGAACTGACAGACTATGGGCAATAAGCTCCCATGTGTGAACTTCAGAGTTGCCAGAGGCAAGATTATGTTCTCACAGATGCCTAGTTGGTAGCAAATACATTACAGCAAATCTATACTCAGACAAATAGTGGCTCTTATATATTTATTAATACACGTCTTGCCAGGATATTAATTTAAACAATGGATGCAAGTACTTGACCAGAAAGTACTTGCAGTGCATTTCCTCTTGCCAAAAGCATTGAAAAGGTCAAATGTTTTTACAGTAGGTTGTTTTTTATATTAACAGACATCTTTTCAGACTGCTGACAGTAGATGAGATCCATTTTATTCTGTGATGAAACTGAGCAATAGCTTCCTTTCAAGATCATGCCATTAGTCTCAATATCCCCCAAGTCAAACAGTAATCATCACAGAGGAAACAAGGAAAAATCTCTCCTGTGAATTAGTAAAATAACACAGCAGTAGTACAGGTAGTTATTAATATGATGATGTACTATCCATAATAGACAATCTCAGCACAGCAGGTTAGATTAGTGTTTAAAGATATATGACTCTTAAAGACAACAGAGAGCCTGAAGTAACTCCCAGTACAGTAAATTAAAACTAGGGGCCCATTCAACAGTGATAAATGAAGGAAACATCAGCTGCTAGTGTTATTGATCTTTTTCAAATATGCCTGGTTTATCACTGTTGACTTTAAACAACACTGGTTTGACATTGTTTAGTACAACTGTGCATTACTTCCCACTATACTGAAGAGAACTATCCTGTAACTTGAACTTGTTTGAACATCACGCAATGAACGAGTGCACAAATAAGAGGCAGCTAGAGATTGCACGCTGTTCAACACAATCTTCAATACATTTAAGTAACCTTCTATTCTTCAAAGTAGGCCACTTTAGACATTGTAGTCGAGCACAGTGATGTGTGGCAGGATGATATCCTAATATAAAAAGCGAATCGCTTAAAAATGTCGCTGAAGGTTGACTATGCAGCCAGGCTAAAATCCTGTTTGAAGGAACTTCTGATGTTGCACAGCATTTTACTTTCATGTTAAAGTGCCTCAAAGAGCAACTTGCTATGAGTTTGAAAAATCCCAGATATCTCAACTAATGCATTATTCTTGTTGTTTAAACCCATTTTGTATATACAATTTAATCACATCCTGGTGACCTTTTAGTTAAATGCAACCCTCAATAGTTTTTAGACATGTCTTCTCTCTAAGTACAGTTGGTACACTATAGTGTAACAATTAATCTGTCCCCTTGCAGCACTGGCTGTAAAAAAATACATTTGTTCTATGTGTTATCTCTTATTTGTATTTCTTATTCACACCATAGCTCTCTAAGCTTTACAAAGGTAGTTTTAGCTGTATTGCCTGTTAGACAAATAACATGAATTCTTTGGCTACTGCTTAGGTGGTTAGAATTTAGAAATGATACTGTCACTCTAATACGGGAATGGGGCCACCCTTTGTAAGGGGTTGCAGAGCTGTCTCTATGGAGCTGAATGCCTTCCTCTGCATCTCATGCCCAACAGCACTGACCGATTAGGGGTCTGTGGAAGAACCAAGGGTTTAGCATCTTTTTTTTTTATTACACATTTCCAGATTAAAACCAGTCAGAAAGCCTTTATTTAATACTCATAAACATTTCAATACTGATATATTAAGTGCCACAGGCATTTTAAATGTCACCTTTTACATGGGCAGAGAATAGTGTTCTTCTGCTGTTCCTGCCATAGCAAAGCAATTTGGTTCCATGTGACTGAATACAGAGCCTCAGGAGCCACAGCAAATGCAGAAGCCATGAAGCAGCTGCATACACTAATTCATAGCAATGCCTGACACATTGGGGCAATAAACAGTACAAAAAAGAAAGACTTTAATTTGTATTCTATTAACTGGTTAGAAAATATAATTCATGTAAGATTTTTGCTGACCATCAAGGACGTATCTGTAAAATACCTTCACGGCAAGCATTAGTGTGGAATTACCTTCAAATGAGCAATATTATCATTTTAAATATAATCACTGTAGCACTGTTTTTTTTCCCCAAATATATCTGAAAATATTCTGTTGTTTACAACATTTTGCTTCTTCAGTTGCACATTGCCTACCATGCAAAAAAATTCCAATGGGAATGACGCAAATTAAAGTTTTGTTTTTTTGCTAATAATGTATGTAATCCCTACAGATCAAACTCCAATTAAAGAAATCAGTGGTTACTAAATTAAGGTTGAAAAAATAATCTGTGATGTTTTCAAAGTGTGCTTGCTCACAATGTGCTGTGTGTATCAGCATCCCTCACTGGTGTAATTGCCATCTAAATTTACAAGGGAACTAATAAGCTGCTTCTTTAGGTGGGACAAAGTTCCACAACCTGTTGAACAAAATAAAAAAATAAAAAAGCTTTTTATTGTGCTTGTCAAATTGCTTATAGTGAAATGCCACTAATCCTGAATAAAGAAAAGGTCACTGGTCTTTCAGAGCTGCTGAAAAGAGAGGTTTGAGCTGATGCATGTGTCAATTAATACTGCTTTTGATGAAAATCCTGGTTAGGCTTTTATAAACAAAGAGGAACAGCATGGGAAAACTAAGATAGATTGGACCTGTTCCTAGGTGCCTGTACAGTCAATGACTCCATATAACTTGCATAACTCATATTGGTTTCAATTTCCAAATAGCCACATTTTGAGACCTCTAATTCCCCCAAGGAACTTAGGGAAGGAAATGTGCAACCAAGTCTGTTATCCTGTTAACATGATATCTTTGAGGGTGATAGATTAAATGTGGGGCCTCACTGGGAACGCGCTCCCTCCCTGTCATACACGACAGGTTGTTTTGTATGTATGGAAGGATATATTAAAACACTTTACTGTCATTAGCTACTTCAATACCACACCAGAGTACTCTGTACAATGTATTGCAGAAGCTCTGCAGTTTCATTTCATTAACGCATAGACGTCATTTCAAGTCAATATTCTTAGCAATTAAAACTACTATTATTACAGTAGCTTGTATAGATAATATTATTCATATTGGTGTGAACAGCCATAAAACTACCCCAGTGCTTATTCAAAATCCAGTCGGCTGTGGCTTTAACTCATTAAGCCTTGAAACCCAGAGTGGTCTATGATAAGGTAGTTGAGTTCAGAAGCTGCTCTGCTGTTCTGTTTACCAGCTGTAGAAATATACAACATAGGCCTGTTTATCTTTGTTAGCGCCAGTGCCATCAAATTACGGTATAATTTTATCTGCTGACAATAGACAGTAAGTGTTCACTAGATGGCCGTGGTTCTTCCAAATATGAAGACATTTTGGCTCATTCAGCATTTGGTTATCAACATGGTAATTTGTTTGACCTTCTTACGCTGATCATCCCTGGCCAACAAGGTGTGGCTTACATAAAAAAGAAAGAAAATGGAAAATTTGATTCTAGTGACTTTTTAAAACTTAGTCTAAAGCGCCACCCGTGGGCTCAGAAGAGATCTCAGAATCATAGTTAAACTCAAATTAGAAACCCCAGAACATTCACCTACATATATTATATATTCTAGAGCACTACCACATGGTATAGAAAGACATATAGAAAATTAAAATGTTAGTTTTCAGTTCAAGCAAATCAGTTATAACTTCCTACTGATTCCCCATCTAACCTATAGTTATGGCCAAAAGTTTTAAATCACCCTAGAGACTTAACTGATTTTGCTTCATAAAGTCGAATGAAACCTAAAATATAAGATCAAAATATAGTTTTTGTTTTTTTAAATTATATCTCAATCCTAAAATTTTAGATGATGCCAAACTGTTGTCCATCACTGTAGTCCTCCTTTACTAACAGCCGCTGATATCTCCTCCAGGCATCTTCTTATCAGCAGTGACCAGGAACAAGTCGAATTAGCCTGGCACCAGGAAAGGGCAGAATAATGCTTCAGAACATTTGAAAGCACCCACTGGAATTCCAATAACTGCAGTCGGGTCATGGCAATGTCAGGTTCAGAGTCTGCTACACTACCCAGATCACAAACTGTGTTTTTGGCACTTTTGCTATTTCATTGGCATGTTCGGGGACTGTCCTCCTACAGTATGATGTTAGTCCATAGTTCCATAAAATAGAGAAATAATGCTGGTCATAATGTTGACTTTGTGTTTTTTAATCTTTACATCCCTTTAATTTGAAATACAATGGCAAAGAAGCAACAGTATAGATCCATAACGTAGAACATAGGTGCCTCTCTACCCCTGCCCCTCTACGTACTGCACTTTGGAAGTGAGGCACACAGCTTTTATATTGTGCTAGATGAACATTAGTATTCTTGACAGCGTTACTTACAAAAAGAAAGCAAAATGAATTGAGCTATTTATTTGTTTTATGCTTGTCTTGAGGGTACCTTTTTCTCTATTTCTGTCTTTTAACTGGGTCATGAAATTTAAATTAAAGCCAATGGGCTTGACTTCTGTATATTTTATTATTTCACTGAGAGAAAAAAATCTGATTAAATTACATCCAATGGAAATATGAACGTTAATAAAAAAAATAAAAAAAACATCTTGCCTCTTAAATGCCATGCAGTCAAACCTCTTTGACAGTTGGGTAATTTTTATATGGGGTGGAGATTTAATGAGAATGGGGCAGGGAATGCTAGTGGGAAGGGGGTGGGGGGAAAGGGGTTATATTTAGAAAAAAAAAAAAAAAAAGGAGATTTTTGCTTTATATGCTGCTTTTCTCATTAAAACTGTCAGACGGCTCCAGAATTACAATGATTGGAGAAGAAAGCGGGAGAAACAATTTATTGCAACAAGGCCAATTCATTTAATCAGAAGTACAGTCGCCCATGCGGAGCCCTTCAGAAGCATATGCTGAGGCTGGCAGTGAATGATGGAGCCGGGTCAGACGCTGTCTTTTCAAGAGCCGGTCTGGGTATAGCAGGAGCCATTCACTGCAGATGACTGCCTCCCTTAGCAGATGCTCCATTATCCAAATTGGAAACGCGGTTCAAGCAGCAGAGAAACATTCAGGAGCTGTTAAATGCTTGAGTACAGGCCAGTTCAGAAAGGATACTGGTACGGGGGCTGATGCTAGACTGCTACTGTTGCGAGGAGAAAACAGTAACAAAAATAAATGTTTGGCTCCTGTATTCTTCATTTGGTATTTCATCTTAAATAGTTTTTTCCCCTCCATTTCCTCATGTCAGGGGAACTGAGGGGTGTAAACAGGCAGCCATACAGAGATGGAAAAAGAAGACCTGAATGATTTTTGAGTATTCAAAGAAATATGCTGAAACAATGACTCCATTCACAAAGCTTCAACTCATGAGTCATTTAAAGGCTGTTTATAAAGGCTGTTTTGATGAATAAAATAGTCTTCTATTTATGTAACAGAATACAGAACAGTTTCATGAATATCCAACCTTATATAACTAATTACGACTTTAAATAACTCATTCAGTTATTGTTTCCATGAAGGTAACACAAAACACTATGATAAAGTTATGGCCGATATATAGTCAGACAGTTTTCAATCAAAGTATTTGTATCTTGTATTGACTCAAATAATATTAATTCCATTAATTTGTGACTCAGCTTTCTTTTTTTTTCTTTTTACTGCTCAATAAAAATAAAATCAGCAATCTAGATGAGATATCCAGCTTGTATTCAAGCTCAGATTTGATCTGTTGAGTGCTGATAAAACTATTTAAGCAGGTTTTCCTTTCAGTACAACAAACACCTACTAAATTAACCTTTATCTCACCTCAGCGGAACAACTAGGTAGAAGCTGCAGGACCTCGAGCAGAAACAAGATGCTGTATCTCAAATGTGCTACCATTGGGAAATTAGGCTGAACCATTCCAGTTTAATATATGATGCCTTATCTATGTCATCTTCTCCACTGATTTAATAAAGATCTTAAATAATATATTATAAATGGGGATGGCAGGTGGTGGAGTGGCTACATTCTGCCTTTCATGTAAAATCCCAAAAAAAGAAAAGTTCATAATTACAGATTTACAAATACCCCACTGTTTTTCTTCTGTGTCCGACAAGCCACGTTTTAGACATTATCGACGCCCTGCTTGTCTGCTTACCCTCTTAGATGCCCCTTCTACACTACTTTCACCTGGGCAGAAACAACAAACACAATGAATCTTATTGCATGCAGCAGCAAATCCTCTGCCTTTACTGCCGATCCTGCTGCACAATTAACAGGTTTCAATGAAGAACCCAAACCGGTGCTGTATTTTGTGCGTTTTTCAAAAATATACACCAAAAATGAAGAACCCTATTATTAAGGATCTCGCTTTAATGTATATAAAAATCCAGGCAGGAAGAACCCCACTGCTTCTCACTCTTGCTCACTTTTTTATTTATTTTTTTAACAGCGGGTTAGATTTATAATGAATAGTTTTCTGCTTTCCTCTGGGGGATTTCACCAGTAATATAATGATCCTCATAAGTACCGTCAGGTTTTTAGCACTGTTGAGAGGTGAAGAGATCCCTCAGTCTGACGATATCAAAGAGACATTAAAAATGAATTTATATAAGCAGATTCAGGCCTAACATATAGTTGGATAAATGACTTCTTGTTTTGGTTCTGCCATTTTAGTAAGACCATCATCTTGACAGGCCCTACAGGGATTGAAAACTCAAAAAAGTAAATGTTTGTACTACCTCTTGTAACAGGGCGAGGTGCCCTGTACATTGTTTTGTTTGTTTTCTTTTAGATCGGGGTCTCCCCCTCCGCCCTGTGCAGTGTATTTTGTATTTGTTTTGTTTATTGTATTGTATTTATATGACGGTGTAGCCATTTGTTTGTTTTGTTATTATTTAGTAGCGTGGATGGGTAGCCCCATTCACAACACAATTAGTGAACTCGTGCAGAAGGTGGCCATCTCCCGAATTAATTAGGTGATTTAATTTGTTGCTAATCGGGAGATGGTCACCTGTTATAAAAAGCCTGCAGCTCTCCAGCTCGGGGTGGGTGTCAGAGCGGAGAGAGCAACACGTGTGACAGGGTGACTGAGTGGTCTTACGGCAGGCAGACGAGGAAGGAAAACTGACACCAGGGAAGTATTGCAGGTAAAGGCTGTGCCGTTTTATTCAGCACAACAACATAAATAAAATATTTAAACAAAAACACACTTTGCTCACCGGCGAAATAAAAGGTTTAAACATAAACAAATCACGAACACAGAAATACACCGAATAGGTCAGGCTGGGCTATCGCCTTCACTGTTCCTATCCGTTTTACTTTCTCTCTCTCTCTCTCTCTCTCTCTCTCTCTCTCTCTCTCTCTCTCTCTCTCTCTCTCTCTCCGCTCTCACGACACCCACCCCAAGCTGGAGAGCTGCAGGCTTTATAACAGGTGACCATCTCCGATTAGCAACAAATTAAATCACCTAATTAATTAGGAGATGGCCACCCTCTGCACGAGTTCACTAATTGTGTTGTGGATGGGGCTACCCATCCACGCTACTAAATAATAACAAAATAAACAAACAGCTACGCCGTCATATAAACACAATACAATAAACAAAACAAATACAAAATACACTGCACAGGGCGGAGGGGGAGACCCCGATCTAAAAGAAAACAAACAAAACAATGTACAGGGCACCTCGCCCTGTTACACCCTTTACAAGTACCCCTTTACAATTTTCACTTTACTGTATGGTACCACAGTTGCAATAAAAGGCAGACTAGACCAATTAACTAATTAATTTTTCCCCCATTTATTTAATCTGCTGGCTTAGGACAAAATACCAAACAGTAATTCTTAAAACTTTTAATTACTAAGTCTATTCTGTCTATTCTGCAATATTATTATAAATAACCCAAAATAGTCATCTCTGCAAAATGATGTGTGCCTTTTAAAATGCTTACAGCAACAAAAACATTAACCTCAAGATAAAACTATAATAACTAACAAGGATAAACTTTATATTAAACAATGATCTAAAGGGACTTGGTAGAACTGTCTGTCGCTCACTGGAGTTAGAACTAAAACACATGGAGGTGATCAGGAACCATGAAGCAGCAATATAGATGCAAATAACCATCCTCGACTGAAGACCAGAGGGACCTGTCATAATACTGCTAGTGCCAATGAGAGCTAAGACATTTGATATACTAATAGCAGTGTGTAATGGTTCATAAAATTGATACCAGTTATGGTATGTCAAAAATATCAAATGCAATGTGACAGAGATTTAAGATCTATTGCCTTCATTTATTTAGAGCCCAAAGGAGACCACCCCTCTGAGGGGAAAGGGGTCAGCCTCCTTGCCCACCCAATTCCTGACCTCTACAGGTTTGGACTACACAGTAAGGTACCCTGCTTAATTGAGGACACCAAATAAATGTCACTAAACCAGATTTATGCACAGAGGGTGAAATGCCTAATGTCTCCACTGCGCACTGTAATTGTGACTTCTGTGTGTGGTGCTTCTAAAGCGGTCCACAAATCTCACCTGTCTTGAAAACACACCTCTTAATCAATAATCTGCAAATGTTTATAACAAACATGATTCAAGGAATTTATGTTGTTACTAGATATTTTAGAAAAAGCTAACCCAAGTGTCAAGGTGACATTATTTGCATGGCAGGTTCCTGCTATTGCGGGAAGCAGGTAAACCTTGACTCCTGCAGTCTTTTCAAATCAAGTCGATGTTTTAAATATAGGCTTGCCATAGTTCTAGGGGCTCAGCTCAGCTCACTACACTAATCCTATTGGTTCCTCAACCTCTATAGTCCAGGCTCACCTTCCACTACTTGTTCTGCAAGTCATTCTCCTCCACCTCCCCACCACTTCCTTTGCAACTGTATCTCCCTTCTGGGAGTCGGTGGTCCTCCATCACCGGCCTTGGTGACCTCTGAACGACGTCGGCGGTCGCACCTCAAACGAGGGCGGCTTCTATCGGTCCAGAAGGCGAGATCCTGGGCCAAACATTCAATCATCCCACACTACACTTCATATCTTACAATGCTGAGTTTCGATCTTTGAAGTAGCACTTTATTTGGAAGAATTTTATTTCCAGGACCTAAATTGAAAATACACGAAGGAGTCACTCAGGTAACCCAGCAGAAAGAAGGTATCTCCAAAATGTGAGGGTAAGGTACAATTGTTTGTAATTGAAAAAGAATGCATGTACCACATTATGATACCTGAAGGTTCAATTATGATACTTGATCTTTAACACAAGTACTGGACCATACAAGTATTGTAATTGAAAGGAAGTAGTTTGTTGAATTGTGATGGGATTCCTGTATTGTTTTAACATGCTTTCTGTTGGAGCACTGTTTATGAAAGCTACTTCTTATGTCTTCCAAGAAGATTCAATTCTATTAAATTCCACCTCTTCATTAAAATACATAACACACACTCTGCAAATACTCCCAGCGGCACTGTTATAATGAAAGTGAAGTATATTTGTCATTGTGATTAATAAACCAAATGTAACTAATAAGTTAACATGTGTCGCACTGTCGCACACATGCAGAAAAATGAGATGACTTAGAACACAGATTGTAAAAACACTGCAACGTTGGCACTGCATTACAATACATGTCATGCTGATAAATGCAGGACCTCCATCTCCAGTGCTATAGTATACAGTCTGTCACTACTCTTCTATGGAGTTTTGTGATAGCTGGGAAGGAGATCTTATGGGGCCATTGAGTTATACAACTGGGTCGCTATAAAAAGACAGCGATCCTGAAACGGTTTCTTCCTGGGACCCCCTGTGCAAGGACGTGGGGCTCCTGTGACACCCCTGTGCAATAAAGCCAGTACTATTATATTATAGCATGATAGGATGGTGACCATATAGGTCTGTGGGAATATCCTTCACAATACTCTGCATTCTGAATACATATATTTATTGTAAAACATCAGCAATCAGTCTAATCAGGAAGCACCTGACAACCACACACCCACTATGTATCCTCTATTAAAATCTGATGTCTTATCCAGTGTGTGTATGTGCGGAGCTCATTTAAAATGACTTTCCTTTTAAATGCGGAATACTAATAAGCCTTAAGGTGTTATAATATAAAATACACAGCCTCCTCATAAGCAGAACTTGCTCTTTTATTTCAAAGGAACAAGCAGGGGTGAACATGGTGAGAAAAAGTTCAGATGTTATTGGTGCCAAGGGTTTTGCTCAAACAGTGTCTCTTATTGATTTCAACCACTGTCTGCTTCCCAGCTATCACAGTCTGATTCAGTTTATTTTTTATTTATTTCCCTGCCTGCCTGCCAGCCTGCCTGTGGGAAAGTATAGTGTATCCTGCCGCCTCCTGTTAGCAGCTATGACAGGGATGATGCCTCAACCCAAGACTGCTCTTCCTTTACAGGCTGGCTTTCATCTCTCGGGTGACGTGCTCCAGTAAAACAGGATTATCTTGGCTCTGTTACCTCAGAGATCGAGGGAAATCATAAAGGACCATTCAAAGCTACCTTGGCAGCATATGAAGTTTTAAACTTACATAATTTTATGCTATTCCCTGGTATGTTAGCAACTTGAAATACGCACATGCTTTGTTCTAAAGTGTTAATCCACACAGACTTCATTAGAGGAAGCCTGTCCAAAGCTTGGGGCCTATCTGTTGCTAAGCAGTCTTGTGCCATTTGTTTATGTTTGCTTGTTTGTATGAGATAGTACTTTCATGTTATTCTTGAGGTGTGATTTAAAGCATTTCTGGCTTATAAACTCAACAGTGCTTACCATCTGTCAAGGCTCAATTTCTTTTAAAATAAATACAACCAATTCAAAAGGACAAGTCCCCCCAAAAAAATCAAAGTAATAAGAAATAACAAGTGGAAGTGATATTATAGCTGTGCTCTGAATGGACAAAGCCATCACAAAACCAATTGGCATACAAGTAAAATGATGCAAGCCCATGAAGGCATGAGTAAACTGCTCCTTCATCACCGAGGAGGGAGTTCTTGCCCTGGAACTGAGGTTGCACCCCAAGCTTCTCTTGCTGTGTCACCAAGACCCCCATGTGAAAAAGGCATCACTTTAATTGTGTATTCTCCTGGTAAAACAATTTGCTATAAATACATTTAAAAACCAGTAAAACGCACAGTACTTCCACAGACAAGCTCTTCTTGGAAAATGACTTCCAAAAAGCTGTGAGTTCCTCAGGTTTGATTTTTTACAGGCACATATATCACTTTAAAATAAATACATTAACAGATTGCCCGGCTATGCTCCATGCATTCAACAAAGAAAATGTAACTCATGTCTATCAAGGACTCTCGAGCCCACAGAGCAAAATTCAATTTTAGCAACTGCTTAAATGAGTGAATTCAACTGTCTCAAGGCAATTTCCCCTTTGGCCATTTGTTTGGTTGTGTTGCAGATCTGAAGTACCTACGGTATGTCAGTGTTACCTAACAGCCAAAATGTAGCTTATTATACAGCAATATGCAAAATAAGAAGCAATAGCATATTTTATTGACCATTCCTAGTACAGTTCATTCTTAAAATTACTCTAGCAGAATAAGACCATATTGCATCAAAATGTAAACCTGTTTCTCATTGGCTAAAAGAGGCCATTGTCTATCATTTCCAGGTCAACTGTTGTAACTGAACAAAAAGATGTTATGCTACTGTAGATAAAACGACATGATTGTGCAGACCTTGTTTCTTTTTCTTGTTCTCCTGGCGAGCGATCCAGAGTAAATGTTGAGAAATGTATTCCCCAGTTGATTTATGAGCAATAATGTGTGATTAAAAATTTCAAAAGGCTCTGCAATATGTTAAAAATATAATGTTTCAATGCAGACAACAGTGGACACAGCAAAGGTAATATAATGAGTATCTTGCAAACACTGCAGGGTATTCTGTGACACAGCATATAGACTTCTCAACATCATGGTAACAAGATGTTTTCCAGCTATACATACAGGAAGAGGCATGACCTTGGATAATATATTCCCAGTATTTCCACTGAACAGGTTAGCAGTTTTATTGAAAAAAATGTTTTTCCTTGATACGGTATACACAAAGTATCATCTTCACCTAGCTATATATATAGCATCATGAAGGCACCACACCCATTAAAAAAAATTAAGTACACAGATAAACTCACAAAAATGAAATAGTACTCTTGTTATAAAACACACAATATTATGTATCTGTGTTAGGGGTATATCAGATATTCTGAAAGGCATGACATCTACACTAATGCTAACAAAAAGGCATGGAAAAGGCTTTTAGGGGACAGCAGACTCTCTCCATCCAAATCAGTTCTGCATCAGTGAAGGCAAAGCATCTCTGCTCCTCTTTTCAGTTGTGTTTTGCCTTTCCTAAGTTATAATGTAATGTGTAGCTCAGCGATACCAACAATGCACAACATTACAAATTAATACAAATTACACCAGTGAAATCAGAGTAACTAATACAACAGCATCATATCTACTTCTTAAAGAATTCAATCTCTGTAAAAGCGCCACATGTTACCATGTATCAATATCAAACAGGATACATCAAAACTGTACATGCAAGGCTGTAGTTCCATCTCGGTGTTCTGGTGACGTTGATAAACAACTCAAGCCTGTTACATGAACCCCTCTGTGGAATAATTACTGTCTTTGTATTATTTATATATGCTTTTTTTGTTTTGTTTTGTTTTTTGGGGGGGGAAATCATTGTATTTTGTATGCTTTTGTTTTTCTAGGAAATAAGTTATTTGAATTAGGCCCTTAGCAAGTCCAGAGCAACAGTTCTGAACTAAAAACAAAGACCTGACAAGTTCCATATCCCTTTCAATTCTACCCCTCAGCTGCAGCAGAAAAGTCACCTTGGGTTTTTAAATCCTGGGCGTGTTGTTTTATTTAAAACTTGTCAGTCAAACACAGCCACACTGTTCGACTGACACAACAATCTTTTTCAAACCGTTAAAAATGCATGCTGTATTTAGAAAAGGGCCTCATGACACTGCTGCTTTGTTTCCTCCTATTGCTATGCAAATGCCTGCTTTTAAAAGGGCTATACATTACAGAGGGCTGGCATGCCCTGGGTTTCTTGCAGGAAGCAAATTCTTTCCCAAAAGTCTGAAGCAGCTTAGTTGTTACACAACCTCAGCCTGTACTATGTAGCTGAAATGTCAATAGCTTAAATATAACAGGTCAATGCAGCAATAATTAAAATAAACAGGAGGGCAATGGTCAGGAGGACACTCATGCTTCCTGGTGCCGCTGTTATTAGCACAGGCCTGTGTTTATGATAGTGTGTCAATAGCCTTTCCTCCATTATGGTAATCCTTCCAAATGGCAATTAAGCAAGGCTCAAGAAGAAACGTATAGTAAACCCAGATTCTAGATTGTAGGTTTGAACTGTTGACTGTGTGACACAGGGTAAGAGGAGTCAATACAAGACTGACCCCTACAACCTACATGTAATACAGGTAATGCAGGCAAAGGTAACTTTACCAGATCTGTAACAGCTCTTTCAAGAGAGCTGAGTGGCAGTCTTGAAGAGAGGGGAGCTCAGACTCTGAATAATAAGTGCAAGTTAGTTCTGTTCAACTATTTAAAGTTTTGTTCTGTGCATATTATTTTTACTCGTGAATTTATGCTATAAAGGTCTGTGTAATACAGTATATGCTGCATTTACTACAGTTTATTTGAGACAATTTTTAAATGTATAGCTCAGCTGTGACCAAATGTTATTTCAATTAAAATGTTGGTAACCATGGTTTTGTTGCATGTTGAATATGATAAAGGGGTTTAAGCTAAATGAGACGTTTTTCAATGGCATAAAAGTCTGTTTTTTTTTTTAAAGCATAAAGGTCGATTTCACACATTCTCTGCTTGAATTGAAAAATAAAGATCTAAAAAAAGTAAATTCTTTCTAAAATAAATGTCGATTTTAATCGTGATTTGGCAAAAAATAAAAAGTCGAACAGTAGCAAGCCTATATATAACACACTAAGAAATGCACTTCAGTTTCTCCTACCTTTTTATTGCCTTGTAGCAGATGATGACCATGACCAGGAGAAAGACTAGCGTGGCACATCCCACTGTCCCAACAACAACTATCTCCTTCCACCAGGGCTTTAACAGGGGACAGTTGATTCAGCTGCTGTAAAGACAGAGAAGAAATGATAGTTTATTGTAAGAATATTCACACATTATTTCAAGAGGTCCCCTGTTATACAACACCAGGTTCACAAGGACATCCTTCTACAGCAAAAGACATAATGCAGTATTATCTATCGCTGGTCCTTTCTAAAAGTATACAGTATATTTCCACTGAACAGTTGCTCATCCGTTTACATGCTTACACTATGTATTTACTCTGTTTTCTTAGTAACCATGGTTTACCATAGTTTCCAGTTGTTCACTGCCAAACCTAAGCAAAGGATGTTACCAAGCATGTTGGTTTCCCTTTGTCTTTACGTAAGTTGTTGTATATTTGTAAACATGGAAGTCCTACTACTAACCTTAACCTAATCAATATTAACAGATAAACTATAGATAAATGCCTTATTAATTGTTCTGCAAAATCCATTGTTGCCTGGTTAATATAAAGCATGACCATTAGATCATAAAATATTAACAAGATGTTACATCACATTTCATTTGTGAAATGACATTGTGGTTTTCTTTACAGTATGTTACCATATACCCTAAACTATTCTTAATAGCGTATCATTGATCATCTTTTGTTTCTGACTAAGGCATAACATTCCCAGAGCGTTTGGTTTCAGTTCCTTATTGAAGTACATTCTTCATACTGTGTGTCTGGCTCTTCTTACTGATAGCCATTCCCTGGAAATCTTTTCTGCTCATCCTGCTTCTTTAAACAAGCAATTATCTCATTTATTTCATGTTGTGTTTGATCTGGTCATTGCGCTGTCAGAGCGCTATGTCTAGTGTTTTGTTCCATGTCCTTTTGTGCTGATGACATTTTTCTAAAATTGTTTCAAGCTGCTTGCTGTTGTACGTGGTTTTCTGTTTGTGCTCCCAGCAGTTAAATGTTACTGCTGTTTTGTCTTTCTCTTTTCATAGTTTGCAAAGGATGCGAGAGGTGAGTTTTAAACCCAAACTGCTGAGAAAACATGTAGGCAGTACAGAGGGTTGTGAAGTAATTATATTATCAGGGAAATAGAGCAGGTACAGTAATGTAGGTGAATTTGTATATACATTGGAATTATAAAAAACATGCTACATACAGACAGCATTTGCATAAGATCTGATTAAAATATACATTACTACACATGTCCGACAGTGTCTGTATATTGAATAATGATGAAACAGCACTGGTCAAGCTGAGGGAATATTTACATGTGGTCAGCATTGGTTTCAGCTGGATAAGTAAAAGGTTGCCAGGTTACCAGGTGATGTTGCACAATTATTCCATGTATGCAACGATTTTGATATTAAATTTTACAGTTCCTTCTATATGAGTGGTTTCAATGTAGTGAGCAGAGCAGGGCTGGGTCAGCACAGGTAAAGTAGCCTACTCAGGTTTAAGGCAAAGCTTTGAATGAAAACAAAAACTTATTCAATTGTGATGCTAGTTTAATCTGTAGTATAACCTCATTGCTATAATTACACCTTTAGCAGTACAACTGGATGGTTTAGGAGTATATTTACATGGTTTAAGAGCATATTTACATGGTTTGGGTGGGGTTGGTGCTGTTGCAGCATAATTCATGAATGGCTACCTGCGCTCTGCCTGGCATTGTATACATTAATACATATTACAAATAAACTGTGAAGTAAACTCTACAGGATCATATTACATTTTATACAACACTCTCAAATTATGATTTTAAAGTTTAAAAAATGGTGTCCATCTAAAAAGCAGTAGTATGCCTATCTAGAATGACCTCCTCCAGCCCAGCCATTGGCTAGTCAGCAAATATCCAGGGGGATACAAACACACTGTACTGATCTCCAAATAAATAAATAAATAAAGATGCATTAATATTAAATGTAACCTTTGTCATCAGTTACATTTCAATTATGCTGCTGATTCAGAACAAGGTGCTAGGCTGCACTTCAATGATAGTTTTGCCCTTGTAAACATGTCCTTGGGGTCTCCTTCCTGATCCCAAACCAACACTATTGACTGGTGACATAAATTATTAAAAAATTCCATCTGGATATCACATTCCTTCTGAAACTATGAAAGATCACATAGCACTGATTTTACTAATTAGTGAAGGCAATCCACCTGTTCCATAATGCCGAGTGACCCACAAGTAGGCTTTGAGGGATAGCTGAAGAGTTTGACTTCAGTTTTGACTACAGTTGTTTTAATGGTATATTCCAGTTAACTGATTGTCAAATACAGATCTAACTTCCTCAGATAAACCATATATATATATATATATATATATATATATATATATATATATATATATATATATATATATATATATATATATATATATCCTACTATAAAGTACCTGTAGTATAAGTGCAAGAATAGAAACAGGAAATGAACATACCAGTACCCCAATCACAGCAAAAAATATTAGATTACAAATAGTGCTGGCAAATGTTAGTTCCTTGTTCTTCATAAAGGGAAAAAAAACATTTTTAACAATGTTCTGTATCTTTGACCAGAGTTTGGCACTGAAACATGAATTTTGTGCATACAATCATAACATGTTCATTAATTATTAATTTACAGCTCCCAACAGACAACACAAATTATGCATGAAAAGCCATCCGATGAATAATAAAACAGGAATGCAGGGGTCCAGTTTGAAGTATGTATGGAGTTATTCCAGTTTGAAGTGTGCATGGAGTTATTTCAGGAGTTGCCCTATCTGGGAGGTCGGAAATCAAGTGGAGATTATTCGTTTGTTCCCCATGTAACAAATAAATGAACTGCCGAGGAGAGACAATGGCGTGGTTTTAAACTTTACCCTAGAGTAATCTCAAAATACATGATCAGAATTTATTTCTTTGTCATTGTGTTCCTTTATCCCCTTTTCAATGACCAAATCATTATAAAAGAAAAGGCAATAAAAAGGAACTTAATTCAAATAGCAACAAAAAATATTCCTGCAAGCAATTACACACAACAGCATGTGCTGAAATTACTGCTCTGCATGCATTGTGAGGAGCATGTGCAGTAGTTATGAAATTACTGCATGCTCTGTGTGTGTTGTGAGGCACGAAGTGAAGACAATAGTAGTTGGGGCTGGTAGAGTTGAAAGGTCACATGAAAAGCTACTTACTCTCAAGTACTAACAGGAAAATATGCAGCACTCAAAGAAAGATATGGACTGTGACAAACGACAGATAACCCTTCTGAATCACCTTCACAGGGGACTGAACCTTTTATGATGCCTGCAATATTTAGAAGACCAGAGTTGCAGTGATAAGGGCGACTCAAAATCATATGGTAGAACTGGTTTGCAGTTATTGCTGGGGCTTTAAGGGCCCACATCCACTCTACTCGTTCTCCCCTGATCTTTCTCTGTGGCATATTTTCCTCCTCTACATCTTTTTCAACACTGAAGGCCAGCCAGCTTAGCAGATATCATCAAAGCTCTGATACTGAGCAAATCCCACAGGAGACTGTTACATTGATTCTTCAGATTGCGTTTGGCGGTAGTTTATTTTCATACATCCTATCAAGGCTCCCGCAGCAGGCTTATCTGGCCTTATCACTGCATGGGAGGGAGGGAAGGAGGTACAGCCCGGCACCAGATGTGATCTCATTTCAGGTGCTTCACAGCACAATCAGATAAGTATTCTCTCAAACGGTTCTGAACATCAGCCTTCTGTTTCACCTTTTGGCTCTGGAGAACATAATAATCAACTAAAGCCTTTGGGATAATCTGAGCAGCCTGCTTGAAGTGATTTAACTGAAGGGATTTGCATTGATTTAACTGCAGCAAAAATAAATGAAACCGGGATGATATCTGCAGGGTTTCGTTGAACAGCAATTAAATGGCTCCGTATATGAAGAAAATAATACATTACTACGATGAAAATATTCACCTGCATTATTGTGACTGCAGTCTAACTTCATTCCACAGTTGAGGCTGTCAGTACACTGATGTCTTCAATCACTTGTCCCACATCGATTTCAATGTAACACACACTTGTATCATTACATAACATGGCTTCAATCACACAGGGTTAATAATTAATCTGAAGAACGCTTATAACAAAACCCAGGTATACAAATGTGTATTCCTTATAAATTAAGGTGAATAATACTGTAATAAATTAGAATCAGGTATGTATTCTTAAACTCTTTATTAACAGATCAAACGATTTACCCTATGCTTCTGGGGTTCCGAACTAACACAACAGCTCCCCTACATGAGAAGAGGTGCATCTGTCTACTTCTCAGTACAGGTACTTCCTTTACCTGTTGAAAATAACACAATAGTAACTTTGCATGTTTGTATAATAACTGGACAAGCTGGAGACAGACAAGGACTTTCCTGAACTCCCGGTTATTCTGTCCCTATCGCCATCCCCAACCAAGTCAAAGATGTCACCAAAATAAACATCAATCGCCTCCAGAGTTCATATTTTTCAGAATGTAGTGTTTTGTTAATTTCACCCTTGAGGATGGCCTTTGGTTATTTGGCTGTCCTCATTCATGGAATAACTATTCATGGCGCCCCCTATTTATTAACAGAAGTAGTAGTATCATATTATCTATATATCTATGTATCTGTTGAACTTCTGTGCTTCCAGACCCATATAACAATAGTAACTTCATAGCTCTGCAATGCAATATATTTTCTGTGTCCTATCTGGGTGCAAAGGGTTTGAGAGGCAGCAGGACAATTAAAGCTAACAGATCCCAGTGCTTTAGGGTTTATTCAATTAGACACTAATCAGCTGCAGACCTGGAGACTCGCCATATGAAACAAGGAAGGAGACAAATCTGATGTTTTTGTTTTAAACAAAAATTATAATAGGCATACCGAGAGGATACAAAAATGAACCTAATTTAATCCTACGGGCTATTTGATTAAAGCTAACTGCCTAGGTCAATTACATTCCAGGCTTTTAACTTTGCAATTTAATGCCTATTGGGCTTTGAGGAAGAGTATTTACTAAACTTTTAACAAATACAAGTTTGAGGGGCTAGGTGACACAGCGGGCTCACTCATTAGCTTCTCATGCCAAATTAGTTGCTATGGAAGCCCCCAAATGGCAAAACAAAACTACTGTACCACACAATTTCCAGTTTCTGTTTAAGGACGTAATGGCAGGAGGTGTGCAGGTCAGGGCTGAGGAGCTCTGTCAGGGGAACCTCTCATGGCACAATGCTTGACTGTTATCCTCATTGGGATGACTTCCCCTGGACAAAAAGGGGACCCCTGGGCCAAACCCAAAGTCTAAATAACAGAACCGTAGCCGAGTCTCTTGAATTACTAATCAGACCATATGACCAACAGCACAGGTACCAGGAACAAGCAGTACACTGTATATACACATTAACTATAACTATTGACATATAAAATGTATAGCACTCCTTCAAGCTTAAAGCACATTCACTGACTCAATGCCATGCCAGTGTACTCAACATATGCATTCAAATGCCTCATTGCTTAAAATGCTGTTTGACAACGATTCTATAAATATGGATAATACTGTATAACACGTGAGCTGTACAAGAAACTCTTGTACAGGAAAAAATTAATGAAAATGTGATATTTATCATTCTGCAATTCTTAGTAATTGAAAGTAATATAAATTATTTTAAAGGTACAGAATCTTACTTACTGTAGCTTCACAACATTATTCCAGAGTTTTGGGCAATTTAGAGAAGTAATTCTTAGTAATGTTTTTCTTTACTTGATATAAGCTAAAAAAAAAAAAAGAACAGCAAATGCATTCAAATGCCGTTACAGATTGTGAGATGAGATCAGGGTAAAAGCTCTAAAACCTTGGCTGTAAACAAGCCTGGCTCTTTTGCATTGTGGTTTAGACACCCGCTTGTGGTGCGCAGGGTCGCTGGTTTGCACCCTGTTACAATAACTACAGTATTTATTGCACAACTAATCGTATCTCTTCTCAGATTCTAAGTGAAATAGAAATATTAAGCTAGCCTATAATTTTTTTCTTTTTAATTGTAAATGTATAATTATTTGGTGCCAGAAGGTTTGGGCTGTGCCCGAAGATTTCGGACATTCTGCTATCCTGAAACAAGTAATGTTATTTGTTTCAGTGTGTCCATGAGGAATGTGCAGTGACCTTGCTTCCCAGTCAGAAGATTAATAGATTTCTAAAACAGTCAAAAATGCAGCAAATGAACAGGGCACTTGATCCAACTCAATAATTAACATATTTGAAAAGATTATAAAAGAGAAAAGAAATGATTTGTGGTTAAGCTCTAAGCAGAAACAAATCCATTCCAACCACTTTACTAGACCAGTGCTCTGGGTATAGTTTTAACCGAGTCATGTTCAATTTTTTTTTTTACCTGGGATTGACTCCAAAGTAGGATAAATGAGCAGCACTCCATATGATAAATACAGGCATATAAAAGTGACTTCTACTGGCTGTGTTTGCTTAAAGCTCATTAGGTTTATTGTGTGTATTCTGGCAGCAATGGCTCATCTAAAACACTAACTGAGATTGACTAACTGGTGTCAAAGGGCCCTCTTTTATTAGACTGTATATGCCAGGCTGCATTAGACCAGAGACCACAGTGATATCTCCAGCTTTTGGATTAAGGCTATATTTATACTTGTGTTAGAGGTTAACACAATTATTAGTTTCAGTTTTGCTTTTGCAGCTTTATTCATACAGTATCAGACTATACAGAGAGAAGCATAGTTCATTTCAAACCTGCCTTAGTGGGAAATTACAGATTCATGATACTGAATTCGTGCACTGTCCCGACCAAGAGTAGGTACATGTGCACGTTGTTTTTGGTTTGAAACCACTGTCACTGCTATGGCATGAGTTTATTAATGTAACAGTTATCTGGCTTAAAAAGCATCACAACAGTACAGTCAAGTCTAATAAATTAAAGCGCAAAAGATATTCTTGACACCACTGAAGCTTACCATTGCTGCTTCTGCCAATTCTAAAAACAGCTAAAAACACAGATCCTTATCCTCGCTATCATTCATTTCGGCAGGTTCTTTAACTCTATCCTGCACATCCTTTATTCCTCTTAAGAAATAAAGAGAATCCAAAAGAGGAGAAAAATAGACTGTGAATTAAGGTGACTCCCTTATAGTTGCATTTCCTTTGTAACAAATCACATCACCTTGAGATCAGACATCTGGTTTTCAAGAGTGTGTGGAAAAGGGATACATGCAACTGGGGCTGACGGAGTCCCAATTCAAACCGGTTTGACCTTGGGTCTGCTGCAGATGAAAATAAGCATGCCTGATTTGCAATCGCTCTGTGCGAATAGCAGTAGCAGAAATGCAACAAGGCGATGGAAGATTTGTAGCCACCACTGTAATTTGCAGAACTGCCCTTGCTGGTTCTAAGGGGTTTTCCTCGCAAATGGCAGCTGAGTCCTGCTGCAGTGCAAACTGGCAGCTCACCAGCTCCGGCAATCAATCAGCAGTGTGCTCATAATACAGCCTGCATGCTCCAACTCTGACTGAGGTGGGAGATAATTATCCTGACAGGACCGCAGCAGCTGAGGTTAAGAGTCAGGTGCAGGAGGGCACATCAGAACAACACCCACCCAAATCAGGGGACCAGAGTAGACAGCTCTCGTCTGGTATGCTGCTGCAAAGTCCATATACAGTAACCTCCCCAAAAGAATGCATGCGTTTCTAGACAATTAAAACCATCAGCCTGTGAAATGGAATGCATAGGAAAATGAATGTTGTGAAATAATAACGGTAATGTAATTCATTATAAATACAACAACATTTTACCCAGAATGATTGGGATGGGGCACGCCTGTTTAACAGCACTATCTATCATTGTTTGTTTCACAATTAGGGCAAAAGTAGTGACGGTGACACTTAAAGAAGAAAAGACTGTAAAGCTAGACAGACTATCAGAACAAGTGCTGTCAGTGGAAAGAAAATGGAACTGATCCTGTAGAAAACAAGGAGGGCTTTTTTTAGGACTGATGTTAGATACCTGACAGTAATTATTAGGATTAATTGAAGGGTCTCAAACAGACAGTTAGCAAGTGTTGGGTTATCTTAGCAAGGATAGATGGAGTGGCAAAGGCATGTGAATAGTATGGTAAACATTTGACAGCTTAATACCCTTTATTTTTGGCCAGTAATCCATTTTTTTGTTGTTTAATAGAAAGAGCATTGTAAACTATAGTAATACTGTAGCCAGCACCTTACTTGTTCCAGAATGGCTGAACCACAGAAAAATGTCTATAACCCTGCTACACACACTCAGCACAGATTACATAGCGAAAGCCCTCAGAAGGAGTGTACTGGTTAGGTCTCAGTAAAATTCTGGACTGTATTTAAATCCCATTTTAATTAAAGTCAAAACAGGTGCTAGTGCAATTTCTTTGTAGAACAGATATTAGAACAGAACGCACATTTGACTCCCATGCACGGCACTGTCAAAAATAGTTTAGCCAGCTTATTATGTGGCCTTGTAGTGCCTGAGGCTCCTTATGAAACAGAACACTGAGCCAGGAAAGCTGCCAAACAGGGAGACGTGAACACGCACTGAGAAAGACACTGCTGGTATTAAGCAGTCCATCTTGTATTTTGCTGTATAATGCATGTATATTATCGATTGATAGACAGTCATTGACACACAAGGATTAAGTTGAGAACACAAACTAATTTACTTGTGACCTAAGCCAGATTTGAACCCAGGTGAAACCCAGTATCATAGATCTCAGGAAGTTATTTTAAGGCTTGCACCTTTTCGACATTTATTTTTCTGGGGCTCACAAAATACTGTATTAAATCACACCTTTTAGAGTAGCGCATTTAATTTTGAGCTGGTTCTGGTTCTTTATTGAAACATCATGAAACCTGTATGAAACCCGAAGGGGTTTGCTACTTAATGCAATAATTTCCAATTTATTCTGCTTCTCAAATGCAGCCAGGGCGGAGATAACCAAGCTAAGGAAAATCACAGCAAATTAAACATGTGTCAATTATATCAAGTAGCTGAGTGACCTTTGGTACAATTTACACACAGAGCCATATGTATACTAATACCTATTCTTAAAAGCCTGGCCAGTCTGAACTGTAGCCGCAGTAATAAACAAATGTGCAGCTAAACAACAGTCCACCCACAGTCTGCAGTGATGTGTAGCAGATCATGCACTTTGACTGCAGTGAAAAAAAGCCCTTGGTAAAGGCATACAATGCTTGACCAACACTAATGAAAGTTGTATGAAGGGGAATAGTTGTGGACAAAGAGCTAACTACAATGTATATACGTTTCACAGCATTATGTAAATAGCTGCATTAACAAATCATCTCTGGGGTCAAGCCTAGCTCCAAAGCCATGCAGCCAAATAACTGAGAATAACTGACGTTGGCTTGAAATGCAATCGCACACTATTTTACCAGTAACTGTCATTTTACTAATGGCCTTCCATTAATATTGCTGGCTGGACTGACAGAGACAGAGAGCATTAAACAGTTGTGATCCTTGTAAGCCTGAAATAAAGCCTCTCTTTATCATCTTGTTAAACCCCTACCCGGACACAAGACTTCAGGTGCATAGTAATGGAATACAGAATACTGAGATAGGAAACATGCTTGGTCCAGTTCATTTTGTAGCCAGTTTGCCAGTCTGTCTCTTCAGAGAGCCTGTTGTTGTCCAAGTAAAGGAGGTCAAGGAAAGGAACTTTCAGATGCAGTCATTAGTGGAAGCTTTTATTTGATCAGGTAATGGATAAGAAAGGCAACACATATCTGAATACCACTTCTGGCACATATTCCCCTTTGAAGGTGAAGCATCTGGACTTTCCAAATATATTATATAATCATGTCTTCCCAGTTTAGCAAAATCATTAAATAAAATCAGCAATACCCAACTTGTCTGATGGCTTATATTCGTGTTACGCAATGTAGATAAAAGATACAAACCATTTGACACAATAGTGTGCGTTGCTAATGTTTCCAAAAAAGGCATTTAACTTTTAAGGAAAGTTCGAGTCAACTTCTTGATTTAGCTGAAAAGACAGAGGGCCTGATATGCCCTGGTTAAGCTAATCCAATCTTAGGAAGGTCTGAAGAAAAGCCTTTTGTATAAATTCAGTCTATTTGAATTTCATGGCTCAAAGAAAAATTTCGAGAGATATAGTGGAAGGTTGCTCTGAGTTTCGCTGAACATAACCCAAGACACTGTACTGTCTTTGCATATTTGTTTAAAATGTCTTGTTTGCCACCTAAACTGAACTTAATTTTACCATCACTCAAACTTTCAAACTATTTTTAATAGAGTTTTTGTTTTTTTAACATACTGTTAAACTATAACTCAACAAGCAATGCATCAGCATTATTTATTTTAGAAAGATTTATTTAGAATAAAATTGATATAATAAGACCCAGATGAAACATAGTGATCTGGCTCTACGATGAGGCCAGGAGGAGACTAGTCTGTCTGGGCCCAGCCTTGGGCTTCAGTAGCTTAGCAACATCTGTTGCTTAGGGTAGGTGATTACCTTGACAGCAGGAACGGAGCTCGCCTGTTGATTTTCAGTCAAATATTTTCGATTGCATTTGGTACGATCTGATGAACTGGGGATTTACATGGGGAAACAGTGTTTCTCCAAGTGCCAACGGTAATTTTACTTGAACATTTGAAAGGAAAGTTTGTACTGGCTTGACAGTAAGGACAGGGACCTGCTGTGTTGTGTAACAAGGTGTCCTTCAAAGCAGCCAGATCTGAACTATGAGCTGTAAGTGCGAGTTGCCTAGACAGCCTGATATGAGTGTGAAACTCATGCTGACAGAACAGAAGTGTACATGTTGTTTTGTTTTTCCGACTTCAGATGAGAGATTTCCCCTTGACAATAATAGTAGTACAATAATAGCCTGGTGTTGTGTGATTGCATACAATGATGTAATTCACTGTA
>CM060269.1:6854334-6968862 GCA_030684275.1 Acipenser oxyrinchus oxyrinchus
ATTTATTTTGGATTACTTTTTTTACATTCTTGAAATTATTATTTTACTTACAAAATAAATGAAATGTTATGCAGTTTCACACATTACCCTAATGAAGTGTGTCAGACCATTGCCACAGTTTTGTCTTAACCAGAAATACATCATAAACAATAGCGTTCCTACTATTTGTTTAGCTGCAAATCATGTCAGACTTTTGAATATTGCATGGGTTTGTGGTAAAGTGCGTACATTTTAAACATACGTTTCCAACCGCTAAAGTTAAAAACAATGTCTTTAAATGAAAAGCTCGCTTACTTTTTCATGAAAAACAGACTCCATGTTTGATCCTTATGTAAAACAACACACTTTGAACTTTGACCCTCTCCCCGCCCCAGGTCATCTGCATCTAGCCAATCAGCAATGGGTAGGGGTGTGGTTAAGGTTTATGTAACCCTGGATGTGATCGTTTTTTTGTTTTTTTAAGGATTTTAATGATACAGTATAACATGGATATCATTTTAACCCTATAATGTCCTGCGTAGCAAATATGCTACATCAGTTTCATGGAATCTAAATATCAGGTTGTATACCATTAACAACATCTCTGCTGCCTCTCCATGGCAGGAATGGTACTGCGTTTTCATACATTTCATGCCTCGCCAAGGAAATTTATTTAACATAAATAAAATAAATAAATTAACCAGAAAGTCGTTTTCTTTTTTAATTACAGTTGCTTTTATCTACATTATCTGCATCAAATATGATAAAGTGAGAATTAAGTACAATTACTATACAAGTGCTTATGTAATACATAATGTACTTTTACATTTAGAAAAGTCAATAGTTTGGGCTTGTTATTTGTTGTGTGTATTTTTTTCAGATGTCACAGAAAAATAAAATCACAGTTCAAGATGTTCTGAACCGAATAGAAGATGGCAACAAAAGTGTCTTTGAAGACTCTTCAGATGATGATGTTGATGAAATTACTACTCTCCTTCAAGATCAAGACATTGATGATGGTGATGATCCACACAGGTCTTGCACCCAAGGGATTGAGTATCATTGGAGGAGAAAAAAAATCTGATCCTCCAGAAACACTATTTTGATTGAGGCACTACCAGAAGATGTCGATACCTTCACACCATATCGCTACTTAAAGCAATGTCACGGATGACTTGCTTTCTAAAATTATGATGCAAAATAATCTTTATAGTGTTCAGACCACGCCAGTTTATTTGCACCACTGCTGGACAGCTTCTTGGACTATACCTCTGCAGGGGATTGTGCAAAGTGTGAGGGCCCACTGGGAGCATGAAACACACTACAGGCCTGTAGCAGATGTGATGTCCAGAATAGTTTTGAGTTTTGTTACACTTCACTGATATCAATTTTGTTTTTAAAAGGTGTGCAAACTGAGGCCATGGTTGGAGCAATTAAGACACAATTTTCTACAGGTCACACCTGAAGAATGTAATTCAGCTGATGAAATTGTGGTGCTATTCAAAGGCAAAAGTGGCTCCAGGGTTTATATGCCTGGAAAAGTACGGTTTCAAAGTATGGGGGCTGATTCTTCGATGACTTTGATATATACCAAGGTTCTGCAGCAAAAAAAAGGCAAATCTGAGGTTGTGCATCTGGTTATAGGGTTAAGAGATCTTGGTTTGGGAGGAATAATCTGTAATTCAGTATTACCATTATTCAGTGTTTGGTCGAGTATTACTGTTGTGCATGCATTCTAAGCTACAGTAGTACTGTATCTTCAACACAAAACCAGCTCTCAAAATGTCATCATTATGCCCATAATCCATTATTATTCTGATATACACATATTGGCTTATCTTTATATTAGTACTTCATCACAAATAAAAATATTCACAATATCAATGATGTGTCTGAATGCAATCACATTTTTGAAATACATTTTAGATCACCTTGCTGCAGAATTTAACCCTCATTGCCAGAGTATATATCTTGGTAATATGACTGAATGGCTGCTTACTGTGGTGCAATGTCCCACAATTATGTTTAATGTTACACTGAAATATGATTCCTTGGTGAATACCTAATTTCAGTGCACTGTTTCATCAGAAATCAGATATTTTGTCTTACCATTTTGTTTATATTACATAAGGGATTTGTTGCCTTGAGCTTTTCCTCTGTTACTGTTTGCAGCTGCAAATTATTTCAATCACCATGTGAAGGTAGATTGAAACAATTGGAAAAATAAGACCCAGATTTACACAGAAACTTCTATTTTATTTTGTGTGGTTTATTGCTTCTAGTTATTGAAAAGCAGGTCATACTCAGTACAGCTTTGTCATATTCAGAACAGCTTTGTCATACAAAGCCAAAACATAAACAACAACCTAGCATCTTGTATCATCTTGTAAATAGTCGGGGTTTAATTTGCTGTTGGAAAGATTTACTTCCAGGTCACTTCCTCTCCAGGTTTCAGATCCCTAATAAGGCAATAAGAAAAAGAAATTACAACATATCACAGTGCTATAATCTTAGTTAGTAAATAGGAACCTAACGTTTGACAGAGTTGGATCAATACAGAAATCCTATTTTATTTAACAAAAACATATTATTTATTTATTTATTAGCAGACACCGTTATCCAGGGTAACTTAAAACTGTTACAAAATATCACAGTACAAAGTATCACATTAGAAAAAATCACATTACAGAATATCATAATACAGAAGATAAGAGCTGTTATGAAAGTACAATAAGATCAAATTTAAGTAAGAGCAAAATAAAGAATACAGTAAGGTATAAGTAAGGGCAAGATAGACTAAGAGCAGTTATAACTTACAGTAAATATTTGCTTATATGAGTAAAATCCAGTAAGAACATGTAGTAAGTATGATAAATGGATGAGAATGATTTCCCAATAACAGCAAATACAAAAAAAACATGAGTACAGTTATCTATAACAGTAAAATCAAATACAAGATACAGTTATAGATAGGAGCAGTAGTTGAATGTGGCAAAGTATGGAGCAGTTCAGTGCAAGTACAAGCTGATGTAAGACCAGGTACAACTGGGTGCCATATAGTCCAGTATAGTCGAGAGTTGAGGTTTACAGATGCTGTCTGAACAGGTGTGTCTTGAGGAGTCTTGCAAGTAGTCTAAAGACTAGTATTGGATTACAATGGAGAGGCATACTATTGTTTGTGAATGAAAGCAAACGTTTTAAAAGTGTTTGTTACACCTGTAAAATGGTTATCTACAGCCAATGTATTTAAAAGAGTTTCAGTTTGTGTAGTATGTTTGATTCCGTTTGCCTTTTACAAAAGCCATTTCAGTAGTGGTCGTAGTAGTCTGAAAGTGTTCACGTTAGTAATCTTAAGATTTTTGTTTATGATATTTCTGTATTTGCATACTGTGTGTACTGTACACAAGTAGCTTTATAAACAGCTGTTTCACAAAATCACATTTAGTACAGATAATGTAACAATGTGCATTTAAAAGATACATTTTATATATTGCATCATAATCCCATATATGAAATACTAACCTGGAGTACAATAAGCTCTTGTTTCTGAAAGATGTGAGTTTCTCATCACTCCTCCTTTCCAAATATATTCCAATAACAAAGCCAAGTGGGACAAGAACGTTGACCCAGTGCTCCCGAAAAACACTGACGAGGTTCACCATCTTGTCTGGGGAGGTAAAAAGTGAAAAGGTACATCTAATCATCCATCATGATGACACAGGATAGGTTACCATAGCATCAGCAGGTCTGGCCTGTGTAGCAAATCATACTGAGAACATCAATATGAACAAACATGAACAGGATCGAACGAACACAACTGATGAAATATTCCTAACAACATTATGAACCTTTGTCATAAACTGTATGGAAACATAAGACATTTATTTAATAATTCTCCATTTTTAAACGGACACAGGAGATGAGTGGAAATAGAATACACACCGACTGTATTGGTACCTATAAGTGACTTAATACAAGGTAACATGCATAACTGCCACACTAAGCATCAAATATATTTATAATAGGTTGTACATTAACTATAACTAACTAACTATATATATATATATATATATATATATATATATATATATATATATATATATATATATATATATATATATATATTATAGTAACTCTTACCTTAACGTCTCTCTATCACACTCCCGAAAGAGGACAGTCAGGAGGGCATTGGGACGAACTATTATTTCGAACAAAACGGGGCATAATTAACACACGAATTGTTCAAGGACTAATTATTCTTTTGATAAATACTTAACATATTTTTTATGGTTATATATAATTTAATTATGCTATGTTTTTTTAATGATATTTGTCTATATCTTTGTTTTGCTTTATATAGTAATTATCGAAGAAGTCCTGAAATGGTATAGTCTGACGACCTTTCCCCCGGCTTCAGTCTGTAATGGCCGCTGTGAGGGAGGGAATATGCTGTTCGTTGCAGTTTAGAAATACACATTTTTGTAAACCTTTATTTTATCTATAAAACACAATATGTCTTAACAAAAAAAAAAGCTTAGGCTTATTCATTTTGATTTCTGTTTCTGGTACGTTTATATGTTTTCAGGCTCATACGGCTGTTCCTTTTATTTTGAATGGAAGTGTTCGGCCTGTGTTACACAGCGCAAATGTATTTATTTTAAGTGCCCTAATTTTTCTTTGAGGCCCGACCACAGCAGTGTTTTGTTTAAATTCATAATTATTTTACTTGTTTTAAACGCCATCTGGTTACAACCGAGCTGCGCTTAAAGCAGTGTAAAAGTTTGTTGTGGTTGTTTTTTCTGGTAAAACAAAACAAAAATGCTTAGTTTACTTAAGTAGTTATTCTTAAATATTAATGTATTCTACATTTTGAAAAGACAATTAATTGTGGGTTAATTTGGTCTGTTGGTACTAGCACGCGAGGTCCACTAGTTTTAATCTACACATAGAATTACAGCTAGAGTTTTTGCTAAACATTGTTTCCTTACAGCTTTGTATACAACTTCAATGGTCAAGGTGAAACAACGTATGCCAATAGCAGAATAACACTCTACAGGGATTCTTCACTGTGTTTAAGGAGATTATTGATACTCATATTTAAATGGGCTAAAGGTGAGGGAGAGACACAAAAACAGCCTAAGACTTGACCTTGTGCTCTCTCCCTCCCACAACATACAGATTTTATTTATATATTTATTTTATGATTACATTAGTGGCTGGAAGGAGGGAAGTGTAAGAAAGTATAGAAGACGTGCATGAATTGTATTGAGTTTGTCGTTATTGTATACACAATAGCCTACGCAGTGGCAGATAGACACCATATATATTTCAGAATGTTATTCTAAGCTTTAATAAATATTATGTTTGTGTAATTAATTTACCTTAAAATTAAACAAACAGTATGAATTACAGTACACTACTGGATTTTGAAACGCATTGTGGTTTTTCCCACTGTCTTCTTTTAGCATAATTGTGTCGCTGGCCAACAGCTAATCGCAAGATGACCTCTATTATCAAGTTGACTGCGATTTCAGGGGTGCAGGAGGAATCGGCTCTCTGCTACCTGCTTCAGGTGGACGAGTTTCGCTTCTTACTG
Organism: Acipenser oxyrinchus oxyrinchus; assembly: GCA_030684275.1. Classification (NCBI taxonomy): domain Eukaryota; kingdom Metazoa; phylum Chordata; class Actinopteri; order Acipenseriformes; family Acipenseridae; genus Acipenser; species Acipenser oxyrinchus. The sequence continues at coordinate 6,859,910 of CM060269.1, forward strand.
GACTGTGGATGGGATGAAAGTTTCTCTATGGATATCATAGATGCAATTAAAAGGTTTGTTCACCATAGAACAGATGTATTAATGACCATGATTGCAGTATGGAGCAGATTGGCTAAACACTGAAAACAATAGTTTTGTTTTTGATAAATAGGTTATGTTGCCATCGACAGGTTTGGCATGTGATAGTAACATCAGCTGAGCTGTTATCAAGACGTGGCCATATTCTGATGACAGGAGTTATGTGTGATGTAAAGTATGGCGCTTACAGTAATTTGGATTTGCTTTCTTTCAGGCATGTTCACCAGGTGGATGCAGTGCTTCTCTCCCATCCTGATCCTCTGCACCTTGGCGCTCTTCCTTATGCAGTGGGGAAGCTGGGGCTAAATTGTAGTATTTATGCCACTATCCCAGTTTACAAAATGGGGCAGATGTTTATGTATGACCTTTATCAGGTAAAGCCAAAGTCCCATTGTGTTTCTCATGGAACCTATGTCCTGTGCATTTTTATCATATTTGATGTATATATTTATTTATTTTTTTCTTTGTTAGTCTCGTCACAACACTGAAGACTTCAACTTGTTTACCCTGGACGATGTGGACTCAGCCTTTGACAAGATACAGCAGTTAAAGTACTCCCAGATTGTCAACTTGAAAGGTACAGCTTGAAGACTCAAGTGTCTGATTATCAAGACTTATTTTTGACGGTGTCCATGGTACATCTGAAATGTGACTACTATAAATAACGCTATAGAAGTAGAAGTTGCATTGACCCTGGTATGAAATTACGTCCTGTGATGTAGCTTAGTCTTAGAAAATTGATTTTTAAACCATATGACATCATTGTGGTTTGAAACATCACCTGTTTAGAATTACACAAAAATATTGCAGATCTTGATCACCAATAATTTCAAAGAGGTCACATCTTTGTCCAAAAGTGCAACCTTGTAAATGTTTTAATATTGATTCATTACTAACTTTTATTCTAACTTTCATTGTAACTGAGCTACAAAAGTAAATTGATTAATCAATCTAAAATTGTTCATGGTTGCATTTTTGGCGATTGCGATGTGACCTCTTTGAATTTATTGGTGTTTGAGATCTGCAATATAGTGTACTTTGTTTTCTCTGTGGACTTACTCAGCATCAGTTCATGTCTGAATCTGAGATCGTGACGCCAAACATTGCACCCTGAGGTTTTGATTTGGCACAGAATGATTAAAGCTAAAGTCTTTTACCTTTTTTGTCCTCAGGTAAAGGACATGGCTTGTCAATAACTCCACTGCCAGCTGGTCACATGATAGGAGGAACCATCTGGAAGATTGTGAAGGATGGGGAGGAGGAAATTGTGTATGCAGTTGATTTTAACCATAAGAGGGAAATGTAAGTACAGTGATTATTCTACTTTTTAATGATTGTTGATAAGTAGCTGAACACAACTCTCCCATTGCTTACTGGAGATCTTCAAGAGCAGAGTGTATTAAACTGTTACACTTACAATTTTGGTGAGTCCATGTAGAATGAGATAAAAGAAAAATAGTGCAAATACTGAGTGTGCAAATGTGTTTTTCCTCAGCCATTTGAATGGATGTTCTCTGGAAATGGTTAACAGGCCATCTCTGCTCATCACAGATTCCTTCAATGCCACATATGTCCAACCCAGAAGGAAACAACGTGACGAACAATTACTAAGTAAGTTTTTGTTTATCAGCTATATGGTATCATAAGTCTGTGTTGTGTTGCTTTGACATGAGTAGAGAGCTGTTCATCCTTTCTAGTTTCCTGACATAGATGCATGTACATAGACTAGATCAACCAAATTGTCTTTATAGATGAATGAGCCAGCGTCATCTAGATATGCCACTTTGGATTATGTTTCCTTTTGTTTTTGCTAGCAATGATACAGAAGTGCATTTGATGGTGCTGGCAGAAAGACACTGGCTGATTTGTCCTACATTATATATATTAGGCAACTAAAACTGAAGAGCACCTCCTGAACTCGTAGTCGAAGCACCTTCAGACAAGCTAATAAAACAAAACAAAAAAAGCACTAAATGTGAGTCATTGCAATAAGAACCAGTCAAAATGATTGTAAACACCAAACTTTATGCAATATCCCTGCCAATTATCCATAATTCACTAAAAGAGAAGGGGCGGACTATCAAGGGATTATGCGATACGTGGTTTTCGTGGTGGTGCTTTCTCATAGGGTAATTTTCATTTTTGTTGAATTTTCTAGCGAATGTGATGGAGACGCTATGGGGATGGAAATGTGCTGATTGCCGCAGACACTGCAGGGAGAGTCCTTGAGTTAGCTCAGCTCTTGGATCAGATCTGGAGAACCAAGGATGCAGGACTGGGAGTCTACTCACTTGCATTGCTCAATAATGTCAGCTACAATGTAGTGGAGTTTTCAAAATCGCAGGTTTGTATTTTTCTGTTTGAGAATGCTCTCAAACTTCCTTGCTTCATCCATAACCTTAAGACATGTAGTAATATGGAAAAGAAAATAGTACAATTATTAGAGACTAGAGTTTTACAGGGTTCTTTTAATATTACTACAGAGCTCCCAGTTTGCTTTTACAATAGACCATCTACTCTAAAATTACACATTTTGTAACCTGGGTATATTATTTTCCTGTAATATAGTTCCACTACAGTTTGCATGTTTAATGTACCAGAAGTATATATTTACACATTTCTACTTGTTGCTGTTTAATCTGTAGTTTCCCACAATTATGTTTAAGTTTATACTGGAATATAATTCTTTGATCTCAATCTTTTACATTCGTCCGTGAAGTAGTTCTTTATTCAGTGCATCCATTCTGACTTGTTTGCATTTCCCAAAGATATTGATAGAGACACAGGTCTTGCCATCCACTTGAAATCTTTTTCCCCCACTTCAAATAGACACGATTTAGGCATACTTGGTTATAAGGTGATGACCCTGCAGTACCTGCAGCAGTAAGTTAGAAATTGCATCGCCCAGTTTTGTTTTAGCTCAGGAAGAAAACAGAAATTTTAAAGGGGTGTTTTCTTAAAATGTTATCAGTATTTTACAAAAAGTACCTAAAGATAACTATCAAAATTAATAAAAAGTATTTTAAATCTGTACAGACCCTGGTTAGCACTAATCTTGGACTACCTTACCTAACTAGCATTAGTTACTCTAGTGTTAATTAGGCTCTGTGATACAGCTTTAAAGTAAAGCATTACTCAATAAAGCAGTTCAGCAACTGTCATATCTTTCTTTTTCATTTTTTTATTTTTCATTTTATTTTTTAATAAAAGATTTTGGGGAAAAACCTAAACATCTCAAAAGCTGGCTTGTTTGGCATGTTTACAAGAATGAACCCTTTCATCCCTAGGTGGAGTGGATGAGTGACAAGCTGATGAGGTGTTTTGAGGACAAGCGAAACAACCCCTTCCAGTTCCGCCACCTCTCCCTTTGCCACAGCCTCTCTGACCTGGCCCGAGTACCCAGCCCCAAGGTGGTACTTGCCAGCCAGCCTGACCTGGAGTCTGGCTTCTCCAGGGAACTGTTCATCCAGTGGTGCCAGGATCAGAAGAACTCGATCATCCTCACCTACAGGACCTCCCCCGGCACCCTAGGCAGGTATCTGATAGACAACCCTGGGGAAAGGATCATTGACCTGGAGGTAAGGACCAGGAGCTCAATCAGTGGTACTAAAGAGTTCCTTCACATGGGATAGAATATTGCGAAAGCCTAAAAAGATATAAGAGGAGATGGTCCCCTGTGAAGGCAATGGAGGCAGTCTTACATCCCTTTGTTTGTCACATTTCACAGTTTTCCATTTATACTGAGAACCGCTTATGCAATTGTCATAAAACTTAGTATTTCCATTATTTAACATTGAAAATGTAAGATTCTGGGGATATATGATGGTGTCTGTCTGTCTGTCCATGCTTCTGTATGTCACATTTACGTTTGTTCATGCAGTCTATTTGGAGAACTGCTTATCAAATTGTCAAACACTTAATTGACATTTCTATACTATTCTGTACATGCTGAACTAAGTCATGGTCATCATCTTTGTCATCACTGATAGCTCTGATTTTGAATTTACACCTGCAAGGGGGGTTGTATGTTACTGATATTTTTACAGACCAGCAGGTTTCCAAAAATAACAGCAATTGTGTTTTAAAAAAATATGAAGGCAAGTCCCTTAGAAATAAACAAGGGTTGCTGTTTGGGACCCGTTCACTGTGTCTGATAAATTAATTTTGCCTTTTCTTCCTTCTTTTTTCATTGTAGTTAAGGAAACGGATTAAGTTGGAAGGCAGGGAGTTTGAAGAATACATGGAAAAGGAAAAAATGAAAAAAGAAGCTGCCAAAAAGCTAGAACAAGCAAAAGAGTAAATAGCTATTATTTTTATAATGCTCATGACTGAGTTATGTCCCTCATATAAAGTGCACTTCTTGTATTTGATTAAAGCACCATATTATACTGTATAGAACACTATTATCCTAGTATAATAAGCACCTCCTGTATAACATGCAACGTGTATATAAACAGCAAAGCTTATTCTTAAATGTGTGAAAGGTTTTGCAGTATACTACAAAATGTATGGTTTATATTACACCTTTGTCTATGGGGGCAAGGTGGAGTTGATAAGAGGCACCCAGACTTACAAACATAAAGTGGATTTGCAGGCAGTTAGTTCTGTGTTGACTGTGTTGCTTGCAGAGTGGATGTTGACTCCAGTGATGAGAGTGACATGGAGGAGGATGTGGAACAGCCCCTTCCTGGGAAGGCTAAGCATGACCTGATGATGAAGGGCGAAGGCGCCGCAAGGGAGGCTTTTTCAAACAGGCTAAAAGTCCTACCCCATGTTTCCCACCCACGAAGAAAGAATCAAATGGGATGAATATGGAGAAATTATTAGGTTTGTTGTTAGTTATGAGCTTATCAGCCTAAAAGTAAACATCTTTCCTAGAGAGAGAATTATGTATTTGTGATACTTGGCCTCTTCACAATAGTTAATTAATGATTGGTATTGATTAACTTTTTTCTCAACTGTTGTAATGCAATAACATTTAAATTAATATAAAAACCAAAATTTATCAGAGCTTTGTCATCATCAATAAAACCCCACTGTCTTTCTAAACCTAGATATCCACAAATCAATAGTGGTAACAGTTTGTGTTGTGTCCAGGGGTCAATTCAGTTTGTAGTAATGGCACTTTGTAGTAATGGCAGTTGCCTTAACACAACTACAGCTGCTGTCATATGGAAGAGAAAGGGTTAGGGTTAGGTTTTGAATCACACTTCTACATAAATTATAATTCTGTGTTTGAAAGAAAATCTAAATTAAGCTTTCTTCACAGCCATTGCAGATTGCTGTGTACTTTGTATTGCTTTCTAAAATTAGACAGTCATGCTAATTTCCTTGAGATCAATCATGGATTCCAGTCCTCCCTACAGAGGTGCAGGTGTACTGATGAAGTGTGCCTGTTTAACAGATGGCCTTGGATTTAATGTGACCACTGTCAAGACTGTCTATTTGTAATATATTCCCATGCTATTGATGTGCAGCACTATATAAATGCCTAGAATTTACAAACAATTAATTAGCCTAATAAAGAACCTTCAGGTTATTTTATCAACAAATGTAGAAGATGCAGAAGTTTGTATTTTTAATGCAGGGACTGTGTGCTATGCTTATAATATAATGAAACATATCGCACAGTGTTGATAATAGAGTTAAAAAGAGGTATGTAGGAAAATAACACATTGTTCAAATTAGTCTTATCATATATATATATATATATATATATATATATATATATATATATATATATATATATATATATAAATAAAAAAAATAATAAATAAAACAAAAGTTGTTTGTTTTCTTTCAGGCCTGAAGAGTTCCTGGTTCCTGAGCTTCAGGCCACAGAAGAAGAAAAAAATAAGCTGGAATCTGGATTGACAAATGGAGAGGAGCCTATGGACCAAGATCTGTCTGATGTGCCCACAAAGTGCATCTCAACAACAGAATCCATTGAAATCAAGTAAGTATTAACCAGTATGTGTGTCGCTGGTAGCGGGAGAATGTGAATGAAGGCCTAAATCTTGCCACATAATACTCGTAATAAAGGAAAAGAGTTTTGAACTCTTTACAAAGAGACAGGACGTCTCTGAAAATGATATTGAAATACCATCTCAAAAAAGGATTCAACCGTGCAATTTAATTTAATGTGATATCAGTCTTGGGAGTTACCATTGCAAAAATATATTTGGGGGTTGGGGGGTAAAATGAGTAACAAATATCACACATATTTATTCTTCATTGGTAGTACAGTTGGCGCCGCTTAATCAGGATTTTTGCTTAAATGTTATATATGTTGTTTAATTGGGATGCCACTTTGTTTAATTGAGATAAAGTATTTTCAAATGATGAATGGAGATCGCTTTTCAGAGCAAGACAGGTTCATGTAGGGCAGTGCAGTGATTATGCTGTGACTTGCGTAAACCAGGTTGAACTCTGGATGGAGCCGAGTCTCCTTTGTTTTCTCAGGCTGCTGTGGCAAACAAACTTGGCTTTTCAACATCCTAGGTGTCTTGCCTTGTAATAAGATGTGATTTAATTGTTTTTCATTTCATTTAGAAATAAAGCGGTTCATGTTGTTACAGAATTTAAAAAAACAACAATGGACTTGTATTTTAAATGATGTATTTAATACTTATTCATAATGTGATGTGGTTTAATTCTGTTTCTTTTCATTTAGAAATAAAAAAAGGAAAAATACTTCTGTCTTGCACATGTTGCAAATGATGATTATAAGTGTGACTAAGGTCCTCTCAAATGCTTCGCGTTTATTTGGGACAGCCGCTTATTTGGGATATTTTTACATCGTCCCAATAAAGGTGTCGATATTAACTGGATAACATTTGGGGTGTCACTGCAATTGTAGAACATGTTGCTAATGATCCCCATGGTGGATAGGAAATAATTAGCATTATTTAGCATATGATATTGAGAAATGATCTGATACATGAGCACAATTAGATATTATTCAATTGCAAACCTCATAGAACTTCTTAAGAAATTGTTAACAGGGGCTGACCTCATTTTTGTAAGTCAGAAAAATCCAATCAGTCCTCCTTTGTTTTGTTTTGACTGACAGAAACCATTATACACAGCTTCCTAATCAGAAACATTGGACGCGATTTGGTGAAGTTATTAATGAAAAGCTTATGGCTCGCCTCAGTACGCATCATGGGAATTGATGCCCAAGTTCATAAATAATTACTATTATAAAGGATAGAAGATTGTATTAAATATGTCTGAAATGCAGATGAATTTCTGTATTTATCGGCAGTTCTATTTTCAAGGCTTTTATCTCTCTTGCCTCTTCAGAGACTGTTTCACTGATAGACTCCTAATGTGGTAACAAAACAGTTCCATCCTGTACTCTGCAGGGAACTCATTCAAGAGAAAGTGTATTCTTCGAAGAGTAGTAAACTCAGTTCTATTAAAGTAAGCCTGCAGAAGCCTTTTATATTTACTTGACAGCCCCATCTTTTCTAACCATAGTCCATAGTGGAATTTGATATTTGATTAACTTTTTTTTTATTTTTTTTTATCATGAATTTTAAGAAAGGTGCAAAAGATAATTAGTCTTTCATTTCATTTAACCCATCCAATATTGTTGTTTTGTTTCATTCACAGAGCTAGAATAACGTACATAGACTATGAAGGACGCTCGGACGGAGACTCAATTAAAAAGATCATAAACCAGATGAAGCCTCGACAGTTGGTGATTGTGCACGGACCTCCGGAAGCCAGTCATGACCTTGCTGAGTCTTGCAAAGCTTTCAGTGGGAAGGACATTAAGATTTACACACCCAAACTGCAGGAAACTGTGGACGCAACGAGTGAAACCCATATCTACCAGGTAAGACTGTGTTTTTTACTCTTTGATTTAATTATGAAAAGAAAAGTTGCAACAACTTGTGGACTAGATGACAAGTAGTTCATTTGGAAGGGTTGACTGGTCTGCCTCATTTGATGTTAGCACAATATTAAGTCAATATCTGACTGTGAAGGAGGTGGATATATTAAGAATCCAGCTTTTCCTTATCAAGTGATTCATGCTCATTGTATTATGGGGCATTCTCAACAACAATGGGACAAGGGGAAGAGAATCGTGTACAGTAATTAACATATAGTTGGTTACTAGTTCACTATTGGCACCAACTACTCAACTATCAAAATAGTTGTGGCAATCCGAACTGTTTCTGCAGAGATGGAGTTTGACAGATATTTCTGCTGTTTTGGTTAAATCTTAGAAATATTAGACATGCACATTTTGGATACCATTAATTGTGCTGTTTTTTGCACTGGAATATAAATTATGTTGACCAATTAAAAAGGTCAACATAAAAAAACAAACACTAAAATACCATATTATTTATGTTCAATGTAGACAGCAGTGATGTTTTGTATGTACAAGCAATGGTGGCATTTAGATCCACTGCAGGTTTGGATCAATTGAATAGCCTCATGAATTTCTAATATACAAATTGCCTTGTGACTGCTGGAAACAGCATATCAAGTCGTATATTGAGACAGGTTTTTGACTAATTCTGATGTTTTGTTTCTTTTTTTCAGGTGAGGTTAAAGGACTCCTTAGTGAGCTCCCTTCAGTTCTGTAAAGCCAAGGATGCAGAGCTGGCCTGGATCGATGGCATGTTGGACATGAGAGTCGTCAAAGTGGACACAGGAGTGATTATCGAAGAAGGAGAGATCAGAGATGATGCAGAGGAGGGAGAGCTGCCCATGGACATTCCCTCCTCCACCCTCACCACCAACTCCAGCGCCATCGCTCAGCAGAAAGCCATCAAGAGCCTGTTCGGAGACGATGACAAGGACATTTCCGAGGAGAGTGACATCATTCCAACCTTGGAGCCCCTCCCCGCAAACGAGGTTCGCGTCCAGTCCAACAAGCTGTTAACGGCATTCATTTGAACAAGTTATTGAAAGAATCAGAATCTGGGGACATCAGAATGTGTATCTATAGAACTGCTTATCCAATTGTGGTTAATCTCGATCCGTACTCAAACACTGTTAATTAATCCAGCTCAAAGTGGCCACATTGAAGTACCATTTCGTGTTTAGTCGGGCTTAAGTGTGCAAACACTATTCAAATAATTTGGTCACAGCAATGGACAGTGAGGCTTAATACAGTCGTATCCCACCGTGCACTGTATTTTATGTTTACAGCCTTGCAAATATGGAGTCCATGCCCACAGAAGCCGTAGCGCTTCTTAGCATGAACATTGTGGCTTTGTTTCTTAAAAACGAGGTACATTTTTATCATAGATGTGTGCATTGAACTCTGAAGTTCTCCTGAAGGCTATTTCAACACAACCGTAGCTTGTAAACCTGCTGTGTCTCAGACCCTATTCACTATATTTATATTTTTAGTTTTTAGTATATTATTGGGATATTATTGGGGCAATACATTACAGTATTAAAGTGTTTAGGTCTCCTACTGTTTTGATCATTGGAATAGACCCAGATGTTGTGTAACATTTTAATTGTATTACTTGAACAGTGCTTTGCTTACAAAGGGCATTATTCTATTGTTTTGATTTTCAGATTCCAGGCCATCAGGCAGTCTTCATTAATGAACCCAGACTGTCAGATTTCAAACAGGTTTTGTTACGAGAAGGGATCCAGGCAGAGTTTGTTGGAGGAGTCTTGGTTTGCAACAATATGGTTGCTGTCCGCAGGGTAAGAATTTAAAGAAGCTCTGCATTTTAATTGCCACGTTTGTTGCAATATTTTTGTAATTATGTTTTGTTTTTTACAGACTGAGGCTGGACGAATCGGATTAGAAGGCTGTCTATGTGAAGATTACTACAAAATACGGGGACTTCTGTATGAACAGTATGCAGTAGTTTAAGAAAACGGATGTACACTGCAGAAAATGGACACCAAAATAGAGACTTTCTGAAGTACCCAGTTGAACAGCCTGAAGTTAAATTCTTCTGTTAAAGGCTGTATTTTGTATTTCTTTAAACACTATGCACTTCTTACATCCGTATAAACAATATACTTAAAGAAGAGTATTCCAAGGTTTAGTTTTTTTATGTAGTCAAGATACGGGCTGGGTACGAAAATGTTGGTAATGATGTTATCGCCATAGAAAAGTTGGGATCAAATAATATTTGTGGGCTGAAATATCATATTTGTTTGTATGTCTGAGAAGAAGAAAAAACTGTTCTCCAGTGGCTGTCAAGATTGAGTATCAGGTTGTTCATTTTTTAAAATTCCATTTTTGGAGTTTTTTTGTCCAAGATGTTTACTTGTTTTTCTCTTATTGCTTCTGCACAATTTCAGCTGGGATGTTACTGACTCAAAGGGATATTCAGTGACATCCCCTTTGTCACTGTCCGACTGAATTGGGATTTGAACCCGAACTCTGGTGGCTAACAATCCTCAGTTCTAACCATTAGGTTGAGATTCCTGTATGCACAGATTCATCAGAGCACAAGGTGGTGATATTTCTCCTTTTACATGGCAGAACGCCAGTAACACACTGTTCCCTGCTGTAATCAATTTACTGTACATACTTGTTGTCACTTAATGTTCATTAACATGCAGATTTGTTTCAGTCTTTTTCATTTGGAGTTTCAACAAATGGTATTACAGTTCAAAGCCAAGTTCCACATGTTGGATTAGGAAGTTAACATACAATTAAAACCCATATTCTACTGTCTGGTGCCCTTTGATTAATTTTGGGGTGTTTACTTTTGCACATAACAGCTGGAAATAATCTCTTGAGAACTCTAAATGTAGTAATGCAATGCAAAATTGATTCTTGCATGATGATTCTTAATTTTAGTTAATTAAAATCTCATGGCATTAAAAAGATATTTGACTGTTCAAGAAAACATAATTGAAGAACTAGAAAAAGTGTGATCAGCAGGCCTTTATTTCTGTACATGTTATAGTAGGAGTTGGCATACTGAATACATATGAAAATATATTTAAATCCTGAACATACTTTTAAAGCTAGTGTCCTGCATTAGTGTTAATTGATACATCAAAATAAAATTACCCAAAAAACATTTGAACATTTTGGATGTTGGGCTTCTAAGGTGTTCTGTATGGAGAAACCATACAGAACACAACACCTGTAAGAGTACTGGGTCGTGCCCTCTGAAAATGCAACTCTAGTTCAGTGTTACTGAGTTCATGAATGGAATGACCAGTATGAGGTTAGCAAAGTATTAAACAAAGGTTTAAGAGCTGAACCTGATAAGCTAATTAACGGAAAGGATCAAGAAAGGACCCCATCTGCTACTAGAGATCTGACTTGGAGCAGAGTGCCAACAAGATCACATTGGAAAGTGATTCATTGAATAAAATAACCTTGTGTTTTTTCTAAGTGAGCAAAAGCCACATACAGTGGTTGATATCAATATAATGTGTGTATTATAGTACCAGGTTTACTTTGTTCTAGTGTTCTGCATTTATTTATCTATTTAGATTAGTGTTAACCACACTTTTAATTTAAAAAGTAAGCTATTACTGTAATTCCTGAAATATTGAGTTGTTAAAGTCTGTGTTTATGAGTTCAGTTTTAGTTGCATGACTTACACTATGTAATCAGCCAAAGTGTATTTCTAATAGTAAGCACCAGCACCTTCAGCCAAACAAAAATACACTTTATCCAAAGTAGCTGATTACTAGATGGCACTGGCTCTTACTTTATAAAGACAATTTGGCTGATCAAGCCTATTTTACATATATCTATGGCAAGAAACTCGAGCAACCCCTGAACACACAATGAGTAATAATGAGAGCCACTCCATCATTTTGCAATCATAAATTGGGCGGTAAAATAATAATAATTTGAAGTTGTGTACTGTTTGATAAAATAAAACATTTTTTTGAAGCTTTGAATTCAAAACTGCTGCTGTTTCTGTAATATGGATCATGACATTGTTTTACAAAACCACCCGGGCCTTTCCCCTCAATCTGTAACTCACAGAATGATGTGTTATGTCACAACTGCTAAAATACTGAAATATTCAGTTATTTATGGATTCCCATAAAATGATTTTAGCAGATGATCGGTTACCATGTTATGGGCTGGCAGGGCTAACACCAAAATCCTGATGGCAGAAAACAGAATGCATTTATCTATTTATTTTTGTGGACTTCAGTGACCTCAGCCTCCTGAATCCAGTGTAAACTCTCCTCTACAGACAGCTCCCTGGAAGAGGCATTGACTTAAAAAAAGCTTGCACTGCTTTTGTTATTTCATTTTCATAATTGACCAGGAAGTTTTAAAGCAGGATAGAAATGTCCATCGACTAATCCTCTTCTTCGTTTTTAATGATGGAAGCTGGGGCACAACATTCTGTGTAAATGTACCATACAAGCAGGGAGTTAAGCCTCACGATTGTAACACATATTTGAGCAATTGATAGTCTTGGTCATCAAAGAAGACATAGAAAAGATACAAATGCAAAGATTCAACTGTCTTAACGCCTTTGCTAAATAGAGGTTAATGTGCTCCCTGTTGCACGCCTAGCACATACTGTTCTGATGTGTTGGGTTTTTTTGTAACAGATTTATTTCCACTCATGCTGTTCAGTTGTGCACAATAGTAGTTATATTCCAATATGTTCTTCCCTTTAGAATGGGGAGATGGGAAATGCTAAAACTGACATGTCCAGTCTGAAGAGCCTGCTTTGGTTTGTCTAACATGCCGTTCTCAATCAAAGTGTTTTGGTGTAAACAATGTAATAAAGCATAGTGCAAGCATGGTAAAAGCACAAGTGATTATTTTTAAGCATGGTAACACTCAGTGCTGGGGAATGCATTACTGTAATCTAATTACATTTTTTCATTAATTTATAACTGTAATGGTTACTTTTTCAGGCAGGTAACAAAATGTGGTAACGCATTACATTTTATGTGAAATAATAGTTAGATTTTTTAAAAAAAGGACTTGGCTAATGCATAAAATGGAAACCAGAAAGCATTTCAGCAGTGCATGACAAACCTTACATGTGACATGAGCACACTTTTCATATCATCTTGCTAGAAAATGGCATCAAAGGAGGGAATTAATGGATTTAATAACTGGATACTCAAATAATATTTCTAGCTGCAGGCTGAACAACTGAAAAAAGTCTCTCTGTAAAATATAAACTGTGTCGGAGATGTAACAATTTGTAACTGACTGCAACCAGTTAAATGTTTTTCAAAGTAATAAGTTACTGTAACTTCTTTAACTAAAAGAAACATTATGTTAAAGGCCATGTTGCAATTGATGAACACCTAAGTGGTAAAATAGACTAATACCCATTGATTATAAGACTGTTTCAATGACAAGTTAAAGTTGCAGTGCATGTGCCTTTGAGGATGGGAACTCCTCCTACTTTAGCCTTTGAGGCCATTAACTCCTCCCTCTTTGGCTTTTCACCCACGTCTCCATTGGCTCCCTCAGCAGCGCCTCCGGTGGCTGCTGATCGTCACCTGGTTCTGCCTGTGCATCCTGGCAGCCAAATGCTCTGTGCCTATCCTGCCTTGACACAGCAGGACCAGTGACGCCCACCCTGACACCATATGTAACATGGGGATGTTACCTGTTGGGTCGTCACTGAATAATTACGAGTCAGACACAGAGCATTGGGCGTTGACAAGCTGCACAGGCATGCAGATTTAATAAACACACAGGTGCTGCCACTAGGGTAACAGCAATGGTAGCCCTTGTGTTAGATTTAATAAAGAAAACGAAACAAACCAAAGATAAAAATAAAGTTTTGCCACACAAGGCGAGCGCTAGCCTCATTAAAAGAGACGTTCCGCTCCAGGAACCTACTACACTATGAAACCCTCTGTATACTGGTTGGGATCAACATTCCCTAAACTGACCTCCTGCTGTTGCTCCCGAAGTCCCGACCTCCCGGCTACTCCGGGTCTTTATGACAGTCCTGGCTGGGCCAAGCCTTCACAGGCACCGCCTTGCAGTTGAAGGGTTCCGTAGTCGTTATTCTGCGGAGCGGACACTCTCCTCCTTGATGTAAACAGTGTGCCCGTCTATGTAGCAATGGCTGTGCAGTAGCCTTGATCTGTGGCGCAGACACTTCTTGAGCTGCGTGCAGGCCCCCCCAGCCAATCCGCACCTCCCGATCAGCTCAGTGCCAGGTAAACCTACCTGCTCAATTGCTCAAGTCATTATTATTCAGTGACGAGCCACGCAGGTAACATCCCCCTGTTACATAATCACATACATTTTGCTCTGCTTTTTAGAAAGTGTAATGTAGAAGCAAATTCATTCACTGAGATAAATAGATAAACCAATGTTGTACTGCAGAGCACGATAGCCAGTATTTCTACATTTCACCTCCTCTTTCAATTTTGCATTTTTAAGAAGATCATAAATGCTAATGATCCATATGCAGATTTCATTAGTGTTTCCTTGAAGCGGTGTGGGTGTTTATTCTCTCCCTGACATTTACAGGCAAATATCATTACTACTTAGCTTTTTTTTTTATTAAAGAATAGACTTCAAGCTTAGAGGCAAGGCAGGCTTTTATTACCCCCCATGAGGGATGCATATACCCAAAGACAGGAACATGGCAATGACACATTTATATATCTTCTTGGGATTATCTTGAGATATTGTCATCCAATTGTGTTGGGAATGGACATTCTATGTTTCTGGTAAACCAATTGCTTCCTATTTCAATACTGCAGACCTGTTAACATCACTACCTTTTCAGTGTTAATGCTGTTCACATGTAGCCATGTAAATAATGTCAAATTACTGCAAAAGGATGGGCAAACTGAAAATATCACCATTATATATCTAGGCTTGCTCCTTATCAATGTTTTATTATTTTGCATGGGCTCACAAAATACAGTTATAAGTCACTCACCTTTAGATTTTATATTTCGACTGGGTTTCTTCACTGGAACATCATGAAACCTGTTAAATATTCAACGTGAACAATAGGAAAAGAGTCAGGTATTGTATGCTTGACACCTGCTTCATCTGCTGTGATTTACCTTAGTATGTACAGTATATGGTCAGCTGCTGGTCAGAAACAAAGTTATCAGGTTTTGTAGGCTCAAAAATAAATAGTTTACTCTAAAAGGTGAGTGATTTATTACAGTATTTTGTCTCCCGAAAAATACATCTGCACGCACCCCAAGAACTCCAGAGACTACTTATTTTGGGTTCATTTGACCCTGTTCATGGTTCAGTTTATGTAATTAGTGCAACAGAGACACAGTGCTCACTGTTATTCCCATCCATCTGTGCTGTTATTGGATTTGAGTAGCTCTCAGCATGCCTCAACACATCAAAACTACAATACTGTTGGGCACTACCAGGACAAAAATGAAATCAATAAAAGCCTAGATATTTTGACCATCTAAAAATAAACACCAAAAAAAAATAAAAATAAAACAAGCCCAAATTATATTCCATCAACAGTGAAATGGAAGGTAATTTTGAAAGTAAAATACATATATTTCTGAAGTGAACATTCTACAGTGACACATCAAAATCCATTTTTTAAAACAAGTTCTCCACTGTGCTTTTGTTGATGTGTAAAGAACTTTTTACTTCATTGTGGACTGCAGTTCCTTTCATGATGAAAATATTGCTCTGAGCATTTGCTTCATGGGTTCAGTTAGAAACATGTGACTGTAACCCTGCTGGGTTTAAAATGACCCCTCATATTTACCAGCCTTTGAGATAACTGTGGAAGAATGTTGAAAGGTCAGGTTTTAGGTCTAGTACAATGCAGCTTTATTATTGAGGAATTTGAATTGAAACTCAAGCACAACCATAACAGTCACCTGACTCTAAAGCTGCCAGACACCAATGGCAATAGCTTTCTTCAACTAATCATTGCAGTTAAACAGAGCATAGTTGGATTTTTAACCATTTCTTCATTTGTAGTGTTTCGCTGCTTTGACTGTTACAAAGATATGATACTAAAGCACACAAACTTGAGACCTTTATCAGATTTCTTAAAAACAAAGTAAGAATTCATTAGTGTAGTAGCTTCACATTTCATTTGTGACTGCCCCCCTCCGTTTACCTCGACAATGTTTCAAATCATTCTGGGTGGTTCTTATTGCAATAAGTCAAATGCTGTGTTAGGCTGGTTTCACCTGAGTGCATGCACTGATCTTCAGTTCTACTTGCCTGACAGAGATGCAACATCAGCGAAAGTGTATAGAAGTAAGAGCCAGTGCCATCCTGTGAGCAATTCAGTGTCTCTCTCAGTCCTTCTAGACAACAGACTTTGCTTCACATTTCCAACCCCACCCTCCCTGAACGAGGCAGTAATCGTTTTGGAACAATTTTAAAAACCATGCAGACAAGATAGGTACAAGCAGAGCTGTCCTGGCTGCCCATGGTGGCCAAACATCCTATTAACAGTCATGACATCTGTTTCTAACATTACTGCATGCCCAACCATTGTACAGCATGCACGCTACCCCCCAACAAACATGGAGACATATAAGGTAGACAGAATAACAAGAATGGTGTTCTAGTCTTGGCTGTAACCATTGCTGAAAGAAACACATTTTGAGATAAAATGAAGAACAAATGTCACACTGGTAATGGTTAATATGTTATTAGTCATCATTATAATGGATGTTTTTGATGTGTAAAAATGCCTTCATCTATTGGGAGTCTAATGGACAGTAAATGCCCTACCCCCTAATCATCATGCTGAAGTTGGGATACTAACAGCATGCCATACTTTATTCCTGGTACTGTGTGTGGAAGCAAGTTTCTTTTGGCACTGGGTTCAGTTCTCCTTCTGCTTCTCAAACTTCATTAAAGCAATGGGAACTGTGTTTCATGTCTCCCAAAATAATTGATCTGGAATAAGTTTATGGAACCCTTGTGAGATATACAATTCAAAGCAAGCATTGTACGGTAATGTAATGTTTATAAAAAAAACAGCTGAGTTTGAGAATGACTTTCCTTATATTAAGATTGGCAACAAAGCAATACAATCATTTTGTCATTCGATTCGAATAAATGCCAAAAAGATTTCAAACTGAGATCCAGTAATAAAGTAATTCAGCACTTGTTATATACATATATATGCAATATATTTTCATTAACCTAGGTTGCAAATAAAGGTAGCTAATCCTTTCATGTGAGTTAGGGATGAACGCTTCGCAAAACGCATACACTACAAAACAGGAAGATTAGCTATACTGTTTTTTCATATTGTTTTTTTAATATTCTATATTACATATTTATATCTGTAAGATACAAGCTAAAACATTCTGACCTTTTGTGATCTGGATATATATAGCTGGCCACTACACAAATTGATATCTTAAAGAGATTATTCCGGGGCAGGTGATACTTTTACAATCATCCAATCTGCCTTTGAGATATATTTCTATAATTATTCTCCTCAAGGTCATCTTTAAGGACACATGCTGTCATAAATTTATTTTCAGTAGAACCAGGCCCTCACTGATATTTATTGGTATTCAGTGTATGTAGTGGAGTTTAAACCTTCAGTGACCTCAGCAGAAATCAGATATTTTTTTCTGTTTTTTTACATTCGCTAAAGGTAGTCCCAACTGTTTGTTTCACAGGTGCAGCTCAAGTGTAGTTATTTAAATTTTAAAGTTCTCATTTGAAATATGTCTAACTTGTTTCTCCAATAGTGGCTTTAGATGAACATTTGAGACATATATTAGATTCAAATGTGAAGGAAACAAGATTGTCAAGCATTAGTCAAAGAAGTCACGCAGACGAACAGTAAGGTTTGCCAAGAGGTTTGTCTAAATATAATTCAATTTAAGTGCTGCTGTCCATCTATGAATTACAGCTGATACAGAACTCTGTAGAGAGAGTCACACTAAAACTAGTCGTCACACTACTCAAATTCTTAGGTCCCTGCATTTGCTTCTGGTTAAGTTTTGCATTGATTTTAAAGTTTTGCTGTTAGCCTTGGACTTGTTTATTGGAATGAGCTTCTTACTCCTGATTGTCCCTGTCTTTGATTGGTAAACAGTTTGTTTTTTTGGTAGTGCGATGGTTAAAGAGCTCTTGTGCTGGGTTTTTAGTTGCTGTGCTCCCTAGCTCTGAAGTTCTCTCTCCATTATAATCAGGGGTGCAGAGACAGTTGATATTTTTAAGGCTATGCTGAAGTCTATCAATTTTGTTTTATGGTAAAACAGCCATTATTAGCTGAATAAAATATAAAGGTACTCACAGGCTTTTTTTTTGGTCAAAATTCCAAATCCTGTGACCTTTCAATAAAATGAACAGTTTGTATACTGTAGTCATAAAGATTATATTTAAAGCATAACCACAGCAGCGGGTGAGTCACAAATCCAGATGACTGATTCAGTTCAAGTAAAACTGAAAGCGGAAGCAGCATTTTAAACACTTTTGATATTAAAAAAAACTGGGCCTTAGCAGTCATATACTACTAGCTATAACTAGAGGATCCCTCTAGTTACTTGGATAGAGTAATCTCCCTCGCAGATATAAAATCCTCGACTCACATCCACGCAGAAGACTGCTATCTCCTCGAACACCTGATGTAGTTATTATTTAAAATGGTTGGAGGCAACAGATTAATTCCATGAATCTTACCTGTCATGCAAACATGTATTTTCATTTTAAAACCTGATATCTGACACTAGACCAGGTGGTAGATTAAATCTAAAACTCTGATGTGTTTTTTGAGAAGGCCCTCCAATCATACAATTCCTGAAGGTGCCACAAAATGGGTGGAGAGAGCTAACAAGGGATGTTTGACTCAGGGGAATGCAGTGGGATGGAGCATTTGTAAATTGTTGCTCTCTGGTTTTAGCCATGTTTTTAAAATCAATACATTTGCATTTCATTCATAAGTCAGTAAGTGGCTTCAAACATCATCTTTACATTTCCAGAACCATTTTGATGGTATTTGCAATCATTCTGAGTGATTCTGGTTCTGTTTCTCTAATACTGAGTTATCATTGTTATTTTTAGGCATGTCTAGGACTATTGACCCTTTCAATATTACTGCTACCTATATGCATGTCAAGTGATGCATGGTAATCACATACCAATCACATGTAAATGCTGTACTTAGAGATTGCTAAGATCTTTACAATGACTATCCTGGAACAAGCTTTCATGCTTTAAAACACATTAAGGCATAAAGCCTGATTAAAAGCTTAGGCAACCTTTTTCTATAATGACTGTGCAGAAATGGATGTTTGATTTAAGAGTGGAAATGAGTGTTGTTTTTCTGTGTTTGAGAAAAATCTCTAAAACTATTGGGCACAATTTCTGCAGTGTTTACTGCAGTCTTTCATTAAAGTTATGGCTTCACATTAATATGCACTATTCACAAAGCTTTTATTTATAAATAAAATAAAGTTTGACACAAAATGTAGTTGCTCTAGACTGTTAGAAAATTAGCCAACGGTTTAATGAATGCCACACTATTTTAGCATAAATGTCTGACGCATTGGTCATTAACCGATAGATTATTTTCCATGGCGATGCTTACAGTTTCCCGAGCTGAAAGACTGCTCAAAATTTGCTTTGATGGGCCTCTACCAATAAAAGCTACAGTAACTTGTGACTAAAAGCCTGCAGTGTGTACCACCAGCAGTCACACTGTTGCCTTGTGCCACAGATAAAGCAGGAGACCTTCCATCAGCTGATAGCAAAAACCGGCACTTAAACTAGCAGTATTCCAGAAGACCACATGTTGCAATCTGCAATCTATATTGGGTCCAGCTGAGTTCAGGGGAGAGAGAGAGAGAGAGAGAGAGAGAGAGAGAGAGAGAGAGAGAGAGAGAGAGAGAGAGAGAGAGAGAGAGAGAGAGAGAGAGAGAGAGAGAAATAATGACAAATTAATGACAAATTTATTGCTACTAAATTGAATTGGCAGGATTTTTTGCTTAGGGTGTCTGTTGCAGCAGGATATTTATTATATAGACACTTTTGCAGTTGTCTGTAATGCCCTGCATGTGAAAGTTCTGGTTTGAAGTAGAGTAATTAGAGAAGTATTCATATCTGATAGGTTGGAAATCAAAATCCTCCATTGTAACAAGTTAATGCACTGTCAAGGGGGAGAGGTGTGTCTGTACTCAGTTTTAAACCTTATCCAATATTTCTTGAGCATCAATAATATCAAAACTATTTTACACAACTCATTTAGCTGCTTGTTAGATTCCTTATTTCACTTTATAATCTCTGCACAGTAGTTGCTGTTTATTTACACCAGAATCCTACAGTGCAGAAGGCATTTTGGGCAACTGCGAAATCCGAAATGCAGCACAGTGTACAGTTATGACATCACAATGCATTGCTCGCAAAACCTTATTCCTTGCTAACTCAGTTTGTTTTTCTGAATCTAATTCACCATGAAACAAAAAAAGAAACAAGCTACCACTGTAATTACAGCTCATGTCAACATGGCTGTGACTAATGTTACTGAGTAAGTAGATTGCTGTGATTTGCCCTGTCATTAGCCAGTATGAGGCCACTCATTCAATTATTGGCTTAAATTAGGTGTGAGAAATTGTAAAGTTGCTGGGTTGTTTTTTTTCATCCCCACAAGCCAACCACAGGTTAAGAAGCACAGTTCATTATTTTCTTAATTTCACCTCTGGGGGACTGGGGGGCCTATTTGGCATTCAGCATGTCTCTGGCCCCTCATACTCCCTGCTGAAATCAAGAAAACACATTTTCTCTTGAAAGCAGAATGACTTTGTGCTTTTCTCTCTGTTCATTTCTACCTCTCTGCACTGTAAAAAATGCAGGCATCATTTGTATCACTGAATAATGTGAGAATATATTTGATTGTAAGGGTGTTGGTGCAGTTTGATGAACAGGAGGCAACTGAAGTGAGCTTCACTTAATTTCACAGCATTTATTGCATTGTATCACTGCCTGGCCCAGCCTGGCCTGTAAATTGTTGCAAGTATAAAAATGGCAATGCAATATATACCTGGCTTGCAAAGGATCAAGATGGGAAAGGGGGGGTAGCGATTATATTTGCAAGTGTTAATAAGAGGGGAAAAATAACTCCCTTAGGAAAAACAGCTAGTAAAGGTTGTGGACAAGGGGAAAAAGAAATGAGGCAGTCCTTCTTCTTCTCTATTAGATCTATGCCCTGCAAGTGGCATAATTCAAGCACTGTGGAGAGTTTTATATCAGAGATAACTGAATTATTGAGGGGCACGGTTTATTAACTTCCTACCTAGAATTATTGTTATACTTATTATTACGGTGATAAAATATTGTGAACTTTTAAATTTCTCTAAAAAATGTGGAGCTGATAAATCCTTCAGACCATTTAGTTCTCCATATTTTTTCAAAAATGTTGCTAATCAAACAACTGAAAACACATGTACACCTCTGTACATAAAGGGCTGTAATTCCATTTTAATGACATTGATAAACCACATTATGAACAGTTGTGTAGACGTTATCTGTTTCTTTCTTGTGCAATTTGTGTAACAGTCATTTCAGCTTCTTTCATGTTGGTCTTACTTTTCTATACTAGTATGGCCTACACACACTCACACACATATATACAGTGTCTGACACAAGCTAATTGAAATATCTAGCTCTATTTGATATGACTGAGTATTTTGGTGGAGGGAAATTTCACATTTGTAGATGATACATATGTCTATTCGGTGCTGTGAGGGATTTCAGGAACATGCAGCTTGTAAATGGCTCTTTTTGCCATTGTTAAAATAATGATGTGTCAACTATTAGTTATTGATAGAGAATATAATGTTCTTTTCCATATTTGTAACACCTAATCTAGTCCTTGGCCTAGAAAAAGAATATCAAGCACCGCTGCTGACATGATGACTGAGGGAATGTCCTTGATAGCTTTTTACCTCTGACAGAGCTGGCACCTCGGGTCAAATTAATCTTGACTAATATTTCATTCCCAGATTAAATACCACCTAGTATTAATTGTATGATAATTTTGCACAGTGATTTGAAGCAGCCCTTGGTTGTTTTACTTTCTCAACCTGTTGCTGTATTAGGGCCAATGCGAGGCTTTCTTTCATATGCCGACCCAAGATCGACAACTTGGCAAAGCCAAACCAAGTGAGGTATTTGAGCATCTATGCATATAGAGCACAACTAAGTACTTTCTATATTCAGCAAAACGATTAAGACGGCTTTGGAAATTAAGCCATTTAGATTCTGAATGTAAATCTGAATGTAATATTAAGAGCTTTATGACATTCCAATAACATTATTGCAGTTGTAAATCACACTGGTTGCAGAGTTCAGTCACACCACAGTTCAGTAGCTTTCTCTAAAATAAATTATTATTATTATTATTTTTTAACAATTATCCTTTTATTTGACACTCATGGGAGTTTTTTGGCTGCTGTGTTCTATTTAGAGTATAAGAGTGCATGTGATACCATGGTCACATGGCATTGTTCCAGGCAGAGAAGATAAATTAGTAAGCAATTCGTTTGTAATTGAATAATTTATAAAATAAAATAAACATTCACCATGTGCATTGTTTTTACAGTCACCTGTGTTCACAAAAATGAAATAAATAAATCACACAGCCTGTTACACATATCCAGTTACAGAGCATCACATCCCACAACACATCCTCCATTCTGTGTCGCTGGAGCAACACTTCTGAGAATACCCAAGAGGGAATGCAAGGTGATGTCTTTCAATAAATACAGGTACATTCCCAGTATTGATGTTTTGAAAAAGCTTCTGTTGTACAGTATCTTTTTTTTTTTTGTCACCTTATTCATCATCATGACATACGCTCTTTAAAAGACATGACCTTCAGGAGAATTAAGAGCTAAAATGGGATCAATGTCCTTCAAAGAGCAACCACAGTCCTGACTTAAGTGTTAAGGATGGGAAAGAAAAGGAAAAACAATGTAACTTTAAATGTGACATGACTCAGGACTGGGGGTCATGTCAATAGCCATTAGCTTCTGCACAATGTGAATGTTCTACAAAGAATTTTGACAGCAGCTGTGTATATAATCCTTTCTGTCATAATAGAAAACAAATTACGTAGAAAATTGGAATTTCAGGTGTGTTATCACATATTCGATGATAGGAACATAGCTTAAATTCCTATACCAACAGTTAATGACTTGTAAGGGTAGCTATCTAGAGTATTTTCCAATATCCAAGTTCTACACATGCAATGAAGGTGTAGTGGACAAGTCAATTTTCCCCTTTCAATTGTCCCTCTACAAAGCTAGTTACAAGCCAGAGCTCCCCCTATTAAAGACAATAGTCATTGCTTTCCATTTATCTTCTGTGCACTGAAAGTTAACCTTGACAGTGCTACAGTACATGACCTTGGCTGTTAAACCACTAGAAGCAGTTGGTACAACTGCTCCTTATTTGAATTTACGACAAGTGATCACGCAGGTGAT
This sequence comes from Acipenser oxyrinchus oxyrinchus, assembly GCA_030684275.1. Classification (NCBI taxonomy): domain Eukaryota; kingdom Metazoa; phylum Chordata; class Actinopteri; order Acipenseriformes; family Acipenseridae; genus Acipenser; species Acipenser oxyrinchus. The sequence continues at coordinate 6,883,352 of CM060269.1, forward strand.
CCAGCCACAGTAATCAGGGAAAGAACTGATGACACTGATCCCATTGCAATATTACAGAGCCCCAGGGAGTACATTTCTGAAGACTGGGATGTTTAAACAGTACAAGTCTGTCCTTCACAGGCAGAAGCTGCACGCATGACTGGCTACTATTAAATCCTTTAATATTAGGCTGCTATTATTTATGTTATATAACAGCTATAAGGAAAAAAGGTTTACCATGGTAACACAGTAATTACTCAGTTAATATGTTGTTCCTTTCCTTACACATAGTGTTGTCTGTGCTCTGTTGAGCATTTGTTTGAACTTATTTCAACCATACAAGGTTCATAATCCAATAAATTGCATCCTGTCACATAATATTGCATTTAGAGCATTTTTGATGCAACCACCACTGTGACCAGTTTGAAAACGAATGTCTCTTTTTTTTTTGCTTTGGAATTCAGCTCCTTGATAGATAATTGCATTCAACCAGACACATGTCTTGTTTGAACTTAATAAGGGGATTTCAAAAGGGTTTGGGGAAAAAAAAACCTGAAAAACAATTTAGTTCTTTCACTATAATCACTTCGAGCTGTGTTAGGGAAATTATCTCCTGGTGTGAAAGTCAAACAGTGTAACCACTACACACCTACCCTTATAGACAAAACACTCTTTTTAACCTTATGAGTCCATGAGCCATTATCTGAACAGCATTATCAGCAATGGTAATGAATTTGCAACAAACATTGTGCAGCGGTGGTGACATACTATCACAATGGTGCTTATATGGTACCATTGTATGGCAATGGATTACTAGTGTATATGGGTGATTCTGGTATCATTTTCTACATTGAAATATTAGCCCTTTGGTACCATTTTACAAATGTTTCATTCCATTGCACATTGCAGGTTAAAATAAATGGTATAGACATTATGTGTAATGATATAGCTCATTACAAAACAACACCATCAATCTTAACTGTCATGCACTTCCAGAAGTCTCACAGTTTTTGAAGAAACATTCAATGGCATCTGGTACTGTACTACAGTAAAGAAATCTCAGTTTGCAAAACTTACTTTCAGGTAGGCCAGCAGATCCTTGTTTATTTCACCTGGAAAATGAAATGGTCCTCATCCTTTCCACCACTGGTTAACATGCTGTGGTCTCAGTAACATGTTTTGACCCAGACACTGCTTAGGTGAAACGACCTACTGCAGAAAGTCAAAGTAAGGCAAGCAAACAGAGTTAATATTTATTATACTGTTGTACCAATCAAAATACAGTTTTGATAAACTTGTTTTTAAAAACTGCACATGTGAGACTTATAAAGAGAAAGCAAGTGCAGTACAGATTGATGGAATTATTTAATTAGCTTCATTATCTTCTAAATAAATAAGTTGTAATTCAGGTTTAACTGGTCCTGGGGTGATTGTTGAAGACGTTGCTAACAGCATAAACTTATATATAGGGCTAGAAAATCAGCACCCTACCCATCCAACCTGGTAGATCATCACCTTAGGTGTTACTTGGTGTCAATGGTAGTGCTGGTTTTGTAAGGAACTTGCACTTGTTTCAAATGGGTAGTCATTTCCATAATTTACAAACTATCATGGAATCTGGGTGAACGGTTTACCACCCTATTCCCGATCAACGGAGCCCCATCCCCCCACCCTCCCCCACCCCCCAGCGAGATGAGGCAGGGGTTGTTAAATCACACCACCAACAAGCTTTCATCAGAGGAGGCTGAGTGATTGGTAGTACCTCAACTAAGGTCACTGATGTCAAAGGTATAGTCTTTTCTGCACATCTAAAACAGATCCTTGAATAGTTGAATGCCTCAATAAACCAGGAATGAATCACTTCACAGACACTGTGACTCCTCTCCTGGAATCAGTGTTGCACAGTGACAGAGGTGCCTTCCTTCTAATTTCAAACCTCACTACAGCGAAAAAATTGATTAAGTGCTTCCATTCTAAATACGCTGTTGCTATTACTTAAGTAATACTTATACTTAAGTAATAGCAATAACTTGCATATTGCATTTATAATTGCATTTATAATTTACATGTATAAATACATTAACCTGTTTTGAAATTATTCAGAGAAGCCTCTTGCTAAGAATACACTTTTGACAATCATGGGGAAGCACTGTTGTATCTCTGTGCCCTTTTGCTGGCTGCCATGGTTGGAACGTACATTTACAAAAATAAGAAAAGTATAGTACAATGGCGGTATGATGACATCACAAATGTCTTTGTAAATGTAACCAGTGTATCAGATCTAGTTGGTTATCAAAGCAAAAGATTTGGTGGCTGCAGTCTTTTACTGGTCAGTAGCAGAGAGTGAAGCAGTCAGAGGAATAAGAATACAACAGTAGTGAAATGGGCTTAATGAAATCTTTATAGCATGTATTGTACCAATACCATTGTAGGGTTTATTATGGGAGTGGCTGTTTAGGGGGCAGAGGTCTACTTTGGGAAACATTATCTTAGAGAATTTTTAGGATTTGCTCTCACTTGCTCTGGTCACTTGCTCTGGTGAAAAGTAAGAAGACAGAAAGAGTAAAAAAGTTACTTGATCAGAAAGTAGAGCTTATTTAATGCCCAGTTATTTTCATTCTCTAAATGCAGCTCCCACTTATAAAAGTTGAATAGCATAAAAGCAAACCAGAGTAAAAGAAATCCCAGGCACACATGGTACATTGCGAAGGCCGTCGCTTACAAAGAAGGTTTTTGAATAGGTAGTGACAAAAGATTTCAGACCACCTCTAGTTTAAAACCAAGTGCTGTACAGACCCTGTTAAAAGCATGGCTCTGTTAGTTAACTCTCCTACTGTGTTGAGGTCCATTGGACTCCAGAATCCTACTAATTTAATGGAAGAACAGCGCTCTAACACAGTTAGATTAATCTTTCAGATTGTAAGATAATAAAAGCATGTGGCGCATGGTAGATTGTAAATACAGCTGGAAGTTGATTTGCTCTAGCAAAACTAGAAAGTTAGGGAGTTCTGTACTGCATAGAATTCATGGCAGCAAAACTCTTTTCAATGTGTTGTAACACAGCAATAAAAACATGTGTTAATTGTCTTTGATAATGTATGTTATGGTTAATTATCACCTGCACCTGGCTATCATAAATTATAGCCAGGTGCAGGGTATTAAAGGAAAGCAGTCAGTCAGCTCAGGGCGGCTGCTGTGTGGAGAGCCCGTTTGATGGTGTGTTCAATTGTACTAAAAGGTACTGTGTAAAGCCTTTTTTGTTCGTCTTTAAAAACAGTGTGTTTTTTAGCCGGTAAACAGCTTAGCTGTCTGGTTTATTAGAATAGGTTCCTGACAAATGTTTAGTTAGTGCTCAGAAGGAGCTAGGTGTTTATTTTGTTTTGTTTATTTTTATTAAAAGTGCGTGTAAGTGCTAAACCTAAACCTTACAGTATATATTCCCAACTTCCATTTGACTTAATTTTACATTATGGGACACCCAAACCGCACTGTCTACCCAAACCACACAGTCACACTTTTGAAGATTGGGCTAAGGCATTAAAAAACAGTAAAATGGCAACACCTCGCATGAAAGCCACTGAAAATATTAAAGCCTTTGTTTTTACCCTTGAAGCATGTTGATGGCAGAGCCTTTCTAATCACATTGTTATAGCTTTAGTCAACATGACTAGGAATACAGCATTGACATGAGGAGCTTTAGAATAGAGGGGCACTGCATGCACACAGCTGAGACGTCCCCTCCCAATCCTCATCCCTTACCCAGCTTTAGAACTAAGCTGGCAAGGTTCAGAGCCACATTCATTCTTTCACGGCTCACAGCAGCATTTCCCAGCTTTGAAGTGGTTAGCTATTTCTTCATTCCAAGCTTTGCCTCACCTCCGTGAACACCAACTCAGCTGTAAAGAAGGAAATGAGAAATTCAAGGGACATAGTGGTTAGGGGTCAGTACTCAGAGTCTAGGAAGAGATTTGATTTATACCTCATCCAGACTACGCAAACCTGCCAAGCAATATCCCAGTATTCCAGCAATAAAACTGTCTACCCCAATTGAGACAAGATATGACTTCCAGCAAATAAGGTTACAATGGTATACCACAGTAACCTTTTGTAAGTGTCTGTTTTATCTTGGTGTGAAACCACCAGGTGCTGGCCAGTTGGGTCCACTTGTAGCGCAATGAGGATAAACAGTCCATGACGATTTTGCCTTCCTAACCTGCAGGGGGCACCAGAGCCACTGCAGCACTCCCTGTGGAATCCCCAAGTAAGACTGACAACTTTGCACAGCCAGGACACGTAGCTGCACTCCCTTGATTGTATGACTTCCCCTGCACCCAGAGTGGCCATGCATTTACCAGGTGGAGTGAAACTTCAACCAGTATAAGATGACTGTAAAATACAGTACATGTGTATCTTCTGTCAATATTAAATATTATAGTCAAGATGATTCATTTGTAATTTCATACAGAAGCATTGAGGTGGCACTGATTTAGATGTAAAAAGATAATTAAAATGTTGATGTGGGTCACAATCATTGATGCAAACTGACTTTAACACAAATTCTTCATCTTTATTTTTTCTTTAAGCAACTGGATGCAGTCAAGCAACGACTGTACAACTGCCAAGCAGTGGTGAACTCTGAGTTTATGGGGCTGGACAGTATTGTGTAATGGTGCTGTTATGCAATGTTGACAGTTTGTGTATGTGTAAAGACAAAATAATCTAAACCACTATGAAAAGAGGGAGGCAGGGGTCCGATAAAGATTCCAAGAAGATTACCAGGATTTCAAATTTTGCTTTTTCGATGCTAATATTTTCCAAGTCTATCCTCTATTTTGAAAAACCCATCGCTTTCTCTTAGATGAAAAATAACTCAGTAAATTAAACAAATAACAGTTGATAGCAGTAGATGATACAGGCTAATTTACTAGTTTGTACCAATATGATATACTTTACTGGCTCAGGGTATAAGTGAAATGACTTATTAGTTTAATTGTCTCAACCTTAGCCTTAGTGGACATCACAAAACCTCTACACAATCTGGCCCAATTTCCAGTCTCTATAAGTGAAAACCAACCAGTTCAGTGAATTATTGTCTTTATTTTTGCATACCACCTTATAATACTGGTACAGTTTATCCGGGCCAAAGCATGCCACTGGCTCAAATGACCTAGAAGGGCAAGACTATGAAAGTAAGGCTAACGCTAACAAATAATTTTAAAATAAAAATACATTAACGTAAGTCAAGCACCTGGGAGACCTCCATAGAAAAAGGAAGAGCACTACAGACAAGAAATGATTTCATTGCTGCTGTATAACCTCTTTAAATGTCGTGTCACTGCACGTCACAACATATAACAGAGCAGTTTTAACCCTGTTATATGAACATCTTCCATTATTATTGAAAGGGGAAATGACACGTGACTACATGTAAGGCTAATAAATTCAAGGATGAGGACGCAGTTGAAGGTAAATTATTATCACCTCTGATACCGCTGATATCAAATTGCAGAGATTGAGGTCATTGACATGTTTAGGATTTAATCAAACATATTGACCAAGCTGGAATGAGAAAAAGAGATAGAAGCCCTCCCCCCCTCTTTTCTGGCAGTTCCTAATTCCCTGGTGACATTAATGACCCATCAATGTCACACAGCAGCTACCAGGACCAATGAACTCACACCCCGGCACATTGATCAGATGGGCTATGTGCAAGGTTTATTTGAGGCATGCTTGCACAGGCTGTCTGGGCTGTTAGATCAGCCTTCACTACATCCTTTGATCCTTGGGCTGTGTGGGATATTTGACGATCTTTATACAGGGTTGTTGTGGAGCAAGCTGAGGGCTTTGCAGTGGATCAGCCACAATTCGTTTTGGTGTGTAGAGGTGAATTTCAGGTTTATCATCGTTATCACGGTGTATTTTCAGCTCATGTTACTCCATACTGGGTGAAAGCTTCTCCAGTAGATTACCTTCTGGTGTTTTACAGAATAATATGTTGCATTTAAAATGATGGGTCTTTACATTTTTTTAGCTTCAAGGTATTGGCTTCATTCATCCTTTGTTTTTGTGACTCTCTCGGTCAGGGTATCATACTATACAAGAAAAATGAACCCTTTCATCCAGTAATTTTACTAATTCATTCATTCAGCTGCCACAGTGTAAAAGTCTGCTGTATTTCAAAAACCATTTCAAGTCCTGACTTACAGTTTGAAGGGTTATATAAACCATGCATGCTAAATGTGTTGGTGGACTTGACATTGACCTCAGACCTATAATGGCTGCCATATTTGGTGTACAGCTGTGAAGTTCAAGTACCAGTGTTGTCTAACAAAAATGAACCGCTTCATTGTTATAACCTCAGGCAATATCAATAATACATTTTTAACATTGTGTCTTTGCAGTTGGTACACAGCTGTTTTCTATGATTCTTTCATTGAGGTTATTAACAGTGTTGTCCTTGGAAAATGTACTGTTTCACTGTCATATTGTTTAACCTATGGCTAGATCAATGATACAGACCACACTTTGAGTAAGTCCTAAACAGGATCTTAATACCGGCTCTTTTTGCATTTAAACTAAATAATTATTCTTTAGATAAGCAAAAGCTGTTTAGGATTGCAATAGTTTTCTCAAGGATGCATAGATGTACAGGACGCAAATTAGTTTCTGCAAACGAAAGAAACATTCACCTTGCTAGCATGGGCTGCAGCTTAATGTAATGAAAAGTGCTTTGTGCATAACACTGTGTAATTACAGTAAATACCAGAGCGACTTTAACACGTTAATTTATAGCATTATACTCAGATGACTAGGGAGCCAAGTTGTAGAACCTAATCCACAAGGGCAGCTATTCCCTAATGACCTTTTTGTTTCCCATTTCAAAAACATTTTCAATAGAAATATGGATGTGGAATTATAGAGACTGGCAGATGATTTTATTTTCCATAGGTATTATAGTTTTTTTCTGTGCCTCCCATACCAGTTACCCCTTAAAGAGTACCTTCAAAGGTTTGAAATTCTTTTTTTCCCTTAATGTTTTCTGGTAGTGCGCCAAGATTAAGTTATTTACTAATTGCCTAGAATGGACTGACCCTCTTAAATCACATTTGAAGCTACTAGCACTTTGTATATTGTAATGCTGTTAGGTCCTGTTAGTACATTAAATTATGATTCTGAGTTGCTATATGCCAAAGAATACAACCAGCTCTATGGGTTCTTTCAGCAGAAACCAGGTTGGAACTGAAAATGTGTCCATTCGACAAAAAGTAGAAGATTATGACAGATAGCTTAATGTACCAATTCGAAACATTAGACCTGAACCAGAACCTATTATCTAGTCAGGTCACACTCCCTTACCCTTGCAGGTCTTGCTCACACACCAACTCCATCAGCCCTCAGCCATCTCCCCACAGACCTGACACATGAAACAGAAAAATAAGGTTATTCAGCTAAATGGAAACCGACCTTTTAGGAGTCAGAAGCATGGCTGGCTTGGCAGTCAATTTCAAGTTACTAAAGCGTGTTCAGGAGTTAAATTAGGTCAGATTGCAGCAGAACACAGTTCTATGTTACACCTTAAAAACTGAGAAAAGTCAGATAGTATCTTACACTCGATTTGCTTTGATTTAGTGGAGTTGCTATGTGTGTGTGGTTTTAATCTGGTGAACAGATTGAACAAATGTTTTGAAACTTGGTTAGGACATTCTTTAGCATACATTTTTGAGACACTCAGTGAAGAATATAAGGATGTGTCTGACCATCTGTCTTTATATACTGTATTCTATGTATTTTACACTTTTTTTTACATACTGTATGGTATATCTAAAAATCTTATCCAGTTGTGATGAATCTTGCGTATGTCGTTCTTTTTTTTACATGTACTGTACATGAAAGGAACGTACGTCTTAGTAATCTCCTTTTTTTATAACAGTGATAGCTGTAACTCTGTATCTATACATTGTTCCATTACAAATCGTTTGAAATCGTGCTTATCCATTTATTGTATTTAATACTTGCTCTTAATGGAATTTACTCTTATAACCAAATATTTTAAGTAACAATTGTAAGTCACCCTAGATAAGGGTGTCTGCTAATAAATAAATAATTAATAATAATAATAATAATAATAATAATAATAATAATAATAATAATAATACAACTGTTTCTAATACATTGCAGTTCTATACTTTTACCAATGCTGAATACAGCCCATTGAAAGCTATTTGAAAACTTTACAATTACAAGCAAAGGCAACATGTAGGATTTTGTTCAAAAAATAATATATATAGACCATGTCATTTTTTTCAGCTTTCCTACCAATGGTTCATACCATTGTAGCTGTGCTATTATTGCCTCTTAGCGCAGAGCTATTGCCCTTGTACCATTGTATTGTACTGAATATGATTTGAAAGGAAAATTCCATCATATACTGAATTATGAGTAACTTTCCAATTACAGTATTTCCTTAGCAATTAATAGTAAGTACAGTCGAGAAGATTTTATTAATCAGTTTAAATTAGAAATAAACATTGGAATAATAAAACAGCATAATATTACAACAATAAATATTGCACTTTGCTTTAAACAGTTTTATGGCACTCCTCTCTTGTCAAGTTATATAAGATGTTGTGTTTGTATTTCTACTAAATTTCTTTAAGGGTCAGGTTGGTTTTATTCATCTTAATGTCTTGAAAGTTTGAAATTTATTGCACAGAAATACATATTTGACACACACGATAACCACTACTGAGTACCCATTCCCAGGTAGAGCACTGACACCTCATTTCCAAATAAGCATGCTGTCCTGTTCTGTGTTATAGGGCCATATGCAATTGGTTGTATTCAATCTTTGCACAAATGCCTTGGAATTGTATCTCATCTTTCATTCTCAGTGTTCTGCGTTACTCATTTGTCAGTTTATAATAGAATAAATCATAAAGAATTTGTAAATGAGCAATGATTAGCTCAACACATGCTGTTTATTTGTTTCAAAGTATCCAGAATATGTATAATTGCTTAGAATGGCAGTGTAAAAGAGTGTCAATGGCACTTACATTATTAATAACAGCAAAGTAATAAACATATTTAATGGGACTGGATAAGTTATTGAGATGCACAAGGAATTATCTTAATGTAATGCTTAAGTGGTTTAGTAATTAACATTTCTGATGGGTTAGTAGGCCTCCAATGCAATCTAGTGTAGCTAACACATGCTGTATCTCTTTCTTAGGAGTACATTTGTCTTGAAAATATATATGGGAGAAACTATGTACAGTAATATAACAAGGAACAGATATCGCCTGCCACAGCTAATGAGAAATTAGAGCTCTCAATCTGATAAACAAGTTGATGACCTATATCAACAGTATGCACTGCACACAATGGAATACAATCAGAAATGTCAATTAAATGTTTAATCACAATTGGATAAGCAGTTCTCCAGTTATATACAAAAATGCAAGTGTGACAAATAGATGGACGGATGTACAGACAGACATCCGCTCAATCCCCAGAATCCAATATTCTCACTAACTTCCAGTTTCATGACAGTTAGATAAACCCTGTGCTATTTCTATGGTCTAGCATTTTAAGAGCTTTAAGCTGTTTATTTGCATCTCTCCACCCAAACGTTGTGGATTAAAAATGACATTTTATTATGAGTAAGCATGGGCAATTACAGTTATTTCTCAGTACTGTAATTGCTGTTAGTGTGTGATAACATTACTTCCCAAATGTCCCTGATTTGGGATTACAATATAATGATGGGGTCACTATTCCTACATTACCAAAAAAAACACATAAGATAAATCAATGGCGTTTGGGCAGTTTTTGAAGTTTCACCCAAATATTTGATAATTGTAATCAAATCGACAGTCTTGTTTTGCCATCATATATCATTTCTTAGAAATCTTTTTACATTTTCAGGTAAGAGATGGTGCATAATCCGGTCTGTCTTTCTTCCTCCAAGAACAGGTTTGTGTTCTGCTTTCCTGGACAGTGTCTGAGCATCTACAGCAGCTGTCATTGAACTAATCCAACACACCATGTCTGTAGCATCTGTGGAGACTTCTGACATATGCTTGTACTTGTGATTGAATTTCAATAAACGCATTGCTCTCAAAACCAGTGACATTGGGTTGAGACTCCAGAGGAACAGAACATTGTTTTCAAGGCTGATGTATTATTATTATTATTATTATTATTATTATTATTATTATTATTATTATTATTATTGTTATTTTATAATCAAGTTACTTTATTATTTTAACTTCAACCTTTAATAGTATTTTTTGTACATCATATACAAATTGCTTATATTAGGTATATTTCTAAGGGGTTTCATACAACGCATTGGCCAATACAAATTCTACTAGGATTACATAAGGCGGCCCCAATCTAATCTGGCACCATGTACTGAGGTTGGACAATAAATTAGTTGTACTATATGTAGTACACACTTGTGTAACGTTTGTCACAGTGAACAGCAGAGGATATGTTTGTTAACAGCAGTTCTTTCTTTTCAGTGGAAACTGTCTCAAAATCTACAACTCCATGCGCGATTCTTGAGAACAGACTGCCGGTCCACCCCAGTCTTTCTTGCAGGAATTAGGACTACAACCATTGAAGAATAGACACACATACCTCCGGAACAACTTAAACATCTTGCAGGCTTCTCTCGTCAAATCAATTGCTGCCCATGATGGCCATACACCTTGGTTTATGGCAAAGATTACCATTTTTGATCCACATCTGAGACATTGCACAGTCAGTATAACATTACAGCATATTATTGAAACTGAAGCCTAAAATCCTAGTGTTTTGACCCAATTCTTATCTCCAGAAACCATTGCATTTTAATCTGTAATTTTACAGTAGAAGCACTGATATCCACACTTAATTTTGCACTGGCACACTGTTTACAGAGCTTAATCTCTGAAAACAAAAGTGTGACATACTGCATGTAAAGAAGCATTACAAGGGTTTTATGAGTAAATAGCTTCCTGCTGCTCCACAGTGTGGTCCCAGAGCCTGTAGAAGAGCTATAGGCAAGATGCAGGTGTCGTTTGTTCCTTCTCCAGCAGATGATATCACATCCCTAACCAAAACAGGACTGCATTTGGCTTTGACACAGTAATTCTATGGTATAATTGGTGAATTCACCAGCCTATAATTCAGCACCACCTGGATTCAAATTCGACAAGTGAAATAAGTTTCAATCTGGCTCGCCTTTGACAACTTTATAGGTTGAGTGGATGTCAATAAAGGAATGAGGGACAGGACACAGACCAATACAGTGCGATTCAAATACACTTGATTTCCTATAGCACCCAATGCAGTCTGAATTACAAAGAGGATATGACAACTGAGTGTTCAAAATCTGTATTGAGGCATTTTATTATGAGAAATGGTTTGTTATCTCGGGGTAGCACGTTGCATTCCACGCTGTAACAATCAAAAGCACTGACGTGTTGACAGTAAGGCACTGATATTTTGACATCAAACTTTATGAAATATTAAATTGAGCAGCCACGGCAAACAGAAAATTACATTAGAAAACGTGTATTTAATGCACACTATTCTAACCCAGCCAGACAACCCACGGCCAGTATATAGTATTGTTTGTTTTGCTTCAGATATACACGCTGCAATTCAGAGAGCAAAGTGTTAAATTCGAGATTTTCTGCAATGAAACGTATTCCTTCCCCTGAGTGCAAATCTGAAATCGATTTTCCGAAGCCGTTAACACGGACTTTGCGTAACACTAATGTATCTCTGCACCGGGAAATAAATACAACAATGTATCAAGCTGCTCTTTATCGCTAGTCGACAAAGAACCGATAGAAAGTAGCCACCGAAGGATGTTGTTGCGCTGTTGTCAGGGCGGGACAAGACCTCCAGGTTTATTAAGGGAGATCAGTGCTGTAGAAAACCACGTGCCCGCGCATGACGCCCACGGCTAGTAGAGAAAGTTACTGCTGGAGCTAGGGTAGAAGGGGAGAGAGGAATTTATCATATGGACCTAATAGTGCATCGGCAGTGAGTTACGAGGAATTGACTTGAGTGCGCGCAATTCGTACTCCAACAACTTCTTTGCATAAGGTGCTCAGAGAACATTGCAAAGGAGGCACAGGACACTGCCTGCTGGATAGACCAACCTGCATTGGGAAAACATATTCTAATTCATTAAAATATAAATAGACAGAGCATATGAATTTGACACAGGCGTGCTATTAAAGCTTGACGTTATTTGTGTATGTTATTATTAGCGAGACTTATTTATTAGTGCAAGGGTGTTGTTTTTTTCCAGCCAGTGCTTTGTGAATTTGCCTTTTTTATTTGAAAAAACCTTGAACTGAAAAGATAACTGGATGCCTCTGCAGTTTTGGCAAAGGTGAATGAGTCGATTACCAGCACTAGGGTTGTTTGTACAACCGGTGAACCTGGCTGCGGTGGGACACGGATTCACACGCCGAGCTACCCTTGAAATAATCAGAGAGGTTAGCGAAACTGACCAGTCACCTGCAAGCCCACACGTGACCTGCTGACAGGATTTCCCCTACGTCGCCTTGAAATGAGGACCGCACCAGAAAACCGGGCTTTCTAAAAACAGACATTATCATTTTACGGATTTTGTTATCCCGTCCCAAACAAAGAGAAACCTCGCGTTTTGCTCCAGTAACAATGGATATGCGCAAAAACTGCAATTCGTCTAAAATGACAGTGTTGACAAAGATCACCAAAGTTCGAAAGAGGAGAGAGATGCTTTTTCTCCAGGTCTGCATTATCTGCAGTATACTGTTTATCGCGTGGAGCATGTCAACGTTTCTGTCAAAGATGGGTAAGTCGTGATAATTAATTCGATTCTGTTAGCAAAGGTGTGTGCTTTGATATTGCAGTCTACACTATGTATGATGAACCGCTTATGAATGAAGTTTTACATCATTCATAGCTAATGCATTCTGTAAGGATTTGGGATTTCAGTTGATCTGGGTTACATTACCAAATTGGTTAAGCCTTATTATTATTATTATTATTATTATTATTATTATTATTATTATTATTATTATTATCGATCTTTGATTTATTTTTATTGCCGGTCCGCTGTAGGAAATCAGTTTGTTAAGCATAAGCATCACGTTTTGCACAAGGTTACAAGCATACTATACAAAACATGCTCATTCATATTGCACAAGGTGTTTTTGCACATTTCATTGGTAATTAAGGTGGGGGCGCAACATGCAAATTAGGATTAGGTTTGGATGTTTGGTCAGCGTGATGTTTTCGGTTGCTTCTCTGCTTCAGGCTGATTACCGGGGACAGCTCAGTAAATACCTGTTCTGGAGGCATGTCTTCTGCTGCTTCTAGCTCTGCCATAAGAGGCTTGTGGTTCCTGGTGTTGCAGTGTTCCCTTCAGCATCCATGCGAAAGTCAGATGCATATTAATGGAGTATTCTAACTATGAGTATTAAAAACATCTGTTACTGCCATAGCGCTGCCGCCCCCAAAGATCACTTTTTTTTCTGAGATCAATATGTATGTACATAAAGTGGGTGATCGTGTTCGCCATCTTAATTATGTATGTTTTTCACTTTGCGATTCCTTATTTACTATTTCAGTGATTTTTAGGTTTAATTGTGAAGGATACATTTTTAAATACTATTTCGTTTTTCTGTTGCCTTAAAGCAAGTATGTGCTTGTTTGCAGTGCCTGCAATTTTCGTTGGAGTTCATGGGTTGGCGTTAGCACGTACTTAACACCTGATCATGCAATTATTCTTGGCTGGTGTTTGCGGAGACATTGTGCTTTGTATCGCCGCCTTCTGTTGACTGAACTCGAGGGAGTGGGTGGTCCGATCCCTTTTTCTTCCTTACCCTCCAGCTGCAGTTCCTACCAGTAGCATGTCTCCTGAGTGTGTTGTAGCCCGCCATAGTGATATTATACTGTGACATATTTATATCACATACATTTAACCTGCCAATTATATACCCACGCGTCCTGCTGTGGTTTGATTTAGCGGGACACTTGCTCTTAATCATAATTTAATCTATGTTCTGTCCGTTTTAATAAGGGAAATTACATTTTTCTAAATTGAACATTTTGATTTGAATATGTTGTAGCCTACTATGCATCAGACTTGCGCACGTTTCTTAATTCATAATATATGGCCACAATCTTAGACCTATAACATGTTATCCACACATACTGAATTGCAATTTCTAGTGAACGTGTAACTAATACAATACTGGGAACTGCGCATCGTCATTATTTAAAGTTACTATGATCGCTTTTCAATCTGGGGACTGACCTGGGAAGGCATTGGCTGCAGATGAGACACACAGGATAAAAATGTGTAATAATGTTTGTATTCATTCTCGCACATGCCTAAGCTGCCCAGTGAATGTATACTGTACCTATTTTTACCAGTGCTGTACTGTGTACAATGCAATCAGCCTCATACCCTCCAGATTTCTTCTTTAATCGTTGCAGCCACTAAATGTATCCTCTGATTTCAAATTATGTAAATGTTACCCAGAGCTAAAGCCCTGCATACAAAAATGAAAGACCTTGAGAAATGGTACACCAGGAATGATGCATTGCCAGTGCACAAAGCACATGCAGGTTCCAGCAAATATAATTGTGCTTTTATAACCCTTCTCTCTATAGTGACCTCCCTAGTCATGCTGCATGATGCATTCTATTACCTTGCATGATACAAGTGTGAGTGGAGCCTGTCCCTTGAGTTCCTTTTATTGAAGCATCCTTCAGTAGGTCTGATCAGAATTTTAATGTCCCCTTCAACCTGTGACCTTGCAAAGGTCAACCTAAAGTGAGAAAGGGACCTTGACTAGAAAAATCACCCTGGGTGCAATTTAGATGCTACCATCATGTGTAGCACCTCGTTCTACTCGTATTGAATAGGGCTTTTCAGAAAAAATACTAGGGAGCACCCTACTCACTTCTGTCAAATTGCAAGACGAGGGGTAACAGACAAGTTTTATTTGAACTTTAGCCTAATCCTTTACCCTGTAGGGAATGTGGGTCCTAAAATGTAAGCATTGCTGTAAGAACCTTAGGAACCTGTCTTCCAAATTCTGTGAAAAACATTTGGTTTCAAGTCCCACCACTGGTCATTGAAATTTGAATTTTTGCTGTTTGTACCAAGTTTAGGCTGTAATAACGTGCAGATTTCATATACCGGTAGATAAACATACTGTACCATGCCTCTAACCTCTAATTCCAATGGGGATGTTGCAATACAGTGAACAGATTATGTTAAACTTCTATGAGAAAATCAATCAAAATACAACTGATAAGACGACCCCCTTTGTATTTATAACTGTTTGATGGCTGAATGCCTGCAGTAACAACAGAAGAATGAAGTTTTTTTTAAAAAAGTTTCTCTAAATCCTGGACATCCAAACCTGGATTAAATAGTGTGTCACAGCACCGATTGCTCTATACAAGTCTGCAAGGTGGTGTTCTTGAAGGGTATACAACACGTCCTCAAAGATTGCCGCTCCCCAATTTTGAGACTTTTGTGAAACTTCAGTAATTTGTGCTGTCTTGGTAAAGCGTGCATATTAGCCTATCAAATGCATATGACATGTAACAAGGAGATGCAGCTTTTATATATTCCAGAATGCACCTTGGGGTTCCATTTCAAAGTGAATGGTGGAAATCCACAATTGAGCAGTAATTCAGTAGCTATGTGAAGGAACTTCTTAAAACTCAGAAGTTTGTCACCCCTATGATCGCAATAGAACTCTCAATCAGCTTCCAAGTACTTGTGCTACACAAGAAGATGTAAGAAATAGCAATACATCAGTATGGGGTTAAAGGCATGGTTTGTTTATCTACTGCCATTCTTCATCCACTAGCAGTATTGCAGGGAGCCAGGTTAATGTTTCCACTGTAGTAAAGCTACTGGGACATGGCTCTGAGAGCTAAATTCACACCACAGAGCTGCTATAGTCTTCTGAAAAGCCACCAAGATGTGTTACAGAAACAGAAAATGATACAAGAAGAATACATTGGTTAAGATTATTTCTACATCCATACCTAAGTTTTTATTTTTGGATTATGTATTGTGCAGTGTATATTCAATGGAGATTGCAGTCTTTTACTTCTACATGTGGAATGGAATACTTAATTCTGAAGAATAGAAACTAAAAGTAGCTTATGTCCTGTATTTCATCCTGTGACAAAGAATCTAGTAACAGCATGACTTCCAGCCCATAAATAAAGGGCTGTATGGGATATTGCTGTGTATAGGATCAAACTTGAGGAGTGTGTTGATCAGTGGGCTAATGTGTCTCTTTTTCCCTTTTTAATGTTTTCTCATACAGGTTTATGCCAATATAAACACAATGGTCATTAACAGCTGAAGTCTTCGCTATTGGAGCAAATAATCAGTTAATGGGCATGGGGATGTCTAACTATCACATTATCAAGTTTTGGCCAATTTTCAGAGCAATCTTTTTGGAGATTTTGGAGGCTTGTATATTTGTTTTTAAATAGATTTAAAAAAAAAAAACAAAAAAAAAACATGATGCATACAGGTGTCCGTTGACTTTGGGAAGTTGGACAAAACTGAAAATGAAAATGGACAATCAGTCTAAACACAAAAAATAAGAATGTCTACTGTCCTATTGGCCTTTAATGTTTAAAGTTTGCACCAGTACACTTTACCTCCTTGTTTCACAATGCGATAAAGCACAAATTCTTTAGGTCATGCTAATAATACATTATATACTGTACTATGAAAAGAGGACCTTTCTCTAATATACTGTTTTCAATATTTAATTTCAGACAGCAAAATAATGATTTAGCCTTTTAACTTTCACAGTCATTGGAAATGTTATTTGCACAGGCAAATTACTAATCATTTCCTACTGGTAAACTCTTTAAAAAGCTCATGTATTCTGGACACGATACTTGTAAGATACGTCCCATTACATTTTATCTGTAAGCAATGTATAATTGCCAAATTTAGCATAATCTGCATGTCGTCAAATGCCATCCAATTTAATTTCAAGAACTCTGCTTTATGAATCTTGATTTGCAGATGTAATTATTAAAAAAGGTTATTAATGCAGAAATAAATATTCTCACCAACATATAATCTTCTTTGTTAATGAAAGATGTATATTTCAGTATAACGACGCATGTTAAGTTTTTAAAGACAGCAGAGAGAGAAGGGGGTGCAGTGGCGACAGCTGATGCTGATATGTGGATGTTCCTGTCAGCTCCAAAAAAATTTATAGCTGGAAGAAAGTCTTCAGGTCCCGTGGGTCTGCAGCCCTAGATCTGAAAGGACTTGCAAACAGGAATAGGAACACTGTGTTTGCTGGTTTAAAGTTCCATGATCTCTGTTGCATTTTGCTTCCAAACTTGGGATATCAATGATGGATGGCTGGGTGTGCACACAGTGGTGCTGGTAACTGAGTGTGGAACCTATGTCAACTGCCACCAACAGTCGTCTTATGAGCGTTTTCGGTGTGAATTTTTATGATGCGTTTGGCGGGGTGTAGGGGTGTTTTAAAGTGCGTTTTTAATTTCCTGAACATTTAACTAAGAATTTTTACTACATATATATGAGACTACAGTAAATAAATTATCCTTCCACTGTGCACTTGCATATATTTGACAATGTTTAAACTATAAACTAACACCTGAAATAGGAGATGCTATTTTTCTGTGTACAAATTGTGATTGTAAAATATTTGCACTGAAAGGGAACGTATGTAAAAATGTAGACAATTTGGGGTCCTGAGTGGCTCACGTGGTAAAGGTGTTGCCGCTTGGAGTTCCACATCCTGGCTGTGCTGTGTTGACGATCTTCACTAGGTTTCCACAGGGAACGTTGTATTGGCTTGTGGGTTAGAGAGATAGAATTGGCAGGGAATGGGTCACCTCAACACACTGCGACAGCCCCCGCATGCTGCCTAGTGCTGTGACGTGGACACACAGGGACCATTAGCTTGCCGATATCCACTCGAGCTCCTGGATGTAAAGAGATGACTAGCTTGATGATGGGATCAGAGGACATCCACTGACCTTATGTCCCGAGTTGCTGCAGTGAGGGGAGAAAAGCATCCAAATTTATGTTTTTATTTAAATAAAAACAAAAAATAAACCATACTATTGTGTAGAATTCTGCTGATATCGCTGGTCTGACCACTCCGACTAGCAACAATTACATTTATAAAGCACTGTGCAATGATGCATCACAAAGCACTGCAGTAGGCAAATGCAACAGTCATAATGCACTCTGCAACAATCCTTCTGTACATGCAGCTGGGAACAGACTATTTCACTTGATTTTGTGACAGTTGTGCTTTCTTTTCTTAAGATATCCCTCTCATTTGACTTTGTTTTGCTACCTGACATGCAGTACAACCCTGATATTCATAAGCTCCTACTGTTCTATATGGTAGTATCTTCTGATGTAGATTAGAATGACAATAAGGCTTCAGTGAGGGTGGAGGTTAGTGTGCCTGTGCCTGTAGCTGCAACTACTTTTAGGGAATGAAAAAAGTCAGGCTTCTGAAATTTCATAGAAGGAAAACTATTGGACTTATATAGTATTCACATGCACAGAGCAATCCTTGTGTAAATAAAATACAATACATTTATGGGGCTCTGTTACTTTAAAATCGGTGGCGTTGCAGTGAATTGCTTCCAAACAAGGATCTGTTCTGATTCTATGGTTTTTATTAAATAATTGCTGTAAAACCCTTAATGTAATTAGATTTGTATACATCTGCCTTTTGCTTTGATAAAATAAAGTGGTTGATTAGGTTAAGTGATTAGTTAGTTGTTTTTTCATTCATTCAAAAGAAATGTTACAGGTGTCCAGAATACTTTTTTAGCTTTTTTTTTTTTTTTAATTGTGTATACATTCTGAGTTTTGAAATACTGAACATTGCAGTTTGGTTTCATAACTTAGCAGTTTTACTGAGAGTAACTATTTAGCTATTGAAGGACAACGTGGGAATCGGGTGTTTGATTTTTGTATTATTATTATTATTATTATTATTATTATTATTATTATTATTCTTCATCATCTTTATCCAAGGCAACTTACAGAGACTAGGATGTGTGAACTATGCATCAGCTGCAGAGTCACTTACAACAATGTCTCAACCGAAAGAGAGAGCACAAGGAGGTTAAGTGACTTGCTCAGGGTCACACAATGAGTCAGTGAGTGAGCTGGGATTTGAACCGGGGACCTCTTGGTTACAAGCCCTTTTCTTTAACCACTGGATCATACAGCCTCCATATAAAGAAACAGACACCATGTTTTGCGGGGTAATTAATTAAAAAGCCACTTTTAATTAGCCTCTAGGTGCTAAACAATTGAAATCCTTTGTTTGTCCCACACAGGTCTTGATACACCTGCAGTAGAAAGACAGACGGCTTCTGAACGGTGGGGGAACAGGAAGTTAATGGCGATGGACATGGAAAATGAAACACTCCTCACCAAGAACTGCACAGAACCAGGTACAACTGATGAATGTAATAGAAAACAATACCAGTAAGTCACTGTACAACAAAGTACTTGCCCTAGGTTTTCTGTCCACCTTTAATCGTACAAGCAAAGCAACTTGGCATTTCCTGCTACTCTGTAGTATTGTATTCTACAGAATCATGTCCGTCTGCATGAGAGTCAAGACATGAAACTGTTTTGAAAGCACTGCGCCTGTGGGTGATCCAAAGTGAAATTTTTCACTAAATCACTGGGCAGCTTGTGAGAAGAGAAATGCATTACGAACACCTGCCAGGGGAACAGAGTTTCACCCACTTTACTGGGCAATCTGTGCATTGTCGAATATGTTGGTGTAACTGCTGCAGTTTATGGGGGGAAACCACTGTGAAAGTAAAGTTGTACCAAAAAAAAAAAAATATGGTTCTGTATGAAACACAATAAATCTGAGTAAAATCACTATATACTGTATAATGTAGTTAGACAGCAGTTTTATGCCAGTAATAGCAGCTATGAGGCATCTTCTTCAAGATGTTCACCTAAAATCATGATGCAGTTGTAGGGATGTAGAATTGACTTGATCAGTTTTGACATCTCACTGCTGTAAATCAAGGAGGTTATAGTCTCTGTGGAAAGCTACATTAAGACAGTGGTGCAGTGATTTGTTGCCAACCACAGCATGGTTCTGAAACGCACGTCAAGCACTTTTGATGTTTTTATACTGCAGTTCTAATGCAATAACTAACAATGAACTGAAATTGTTTCTACAGTATGTATTGCATTTTTTGTTCAAGTGGGGGGGTGAGTAAGCACTTCCAGTAGGGAGGCTTTAAAATGGCTTTTCAAGTTGAATTTGAGAACAGAAAACCTGCAGATGTTGCTGTAGATGCCATATGGACATTTTATTGAAGGAGATGCAATACTGCCAAGTTACAACCCTTTTCTTCACTGTAAACTGATGCATGTCTAATTAAATGAGTAATGTAGTTCCAATTTTGATTTCATTTTGTTAATACAGCATTGTGTCTGATTACGAATACATTTTTAATGCGCAAAATAATGAAACTCTAAGTTTTCAATTATAAATGGAAGGCACATATGGAAACATGTTAATTAAGTGATAACCACAAGGCAGATCAAGTGTACAATGAGAGCAATTTCCTGAGTAGTTAAAATCCAATATGGTGTGTCAAGATTTTTATATGAGGGCGGAGATACTGTGCTCAATGCATTCTCTAGATTTTGCTGTAGAATTTACTAAATTTAATAATAATAAAAAAAATGTATGTGCTGATTCTGTTTGAGATACAAATGAGGAGGTTAATATGCAGTCCAAGATGTGTGAGGTATGCATTCATAACTTCCTCTTAATTCTCTTTGGCCCAGTTTCTTCTTTTTTGGAAGTTGGTCACATTAGCAGTGGCAGATCCATATGCAGATAAATATGCTGGGTTTCATGACATAAATGATTAACCAACTACAGTATTTGAGAAATGAGAAGCTAACATCAGAAAGTACAGTATGTGATTATAATATTTAATGAAAGTGCTAGTCTTTTGCAAAGGTGAATGGCAGTGCTTTTTATGTGTAAGTGAATAAGCAATTTGTGTTAGTTAAGACTTTATAATCTTGCCTATATTTAAATAAATCTTCCAGATACCATCTATTGGTCGTTGAGTTGCTTTTGGGTTGCTGTTTTAACTAATCAAGGGCTTTTTACCAAAATTGAATTTGCACACTGTTTGTGAAAGCACAATTTTAATCCTATAGTATATTGCTTTCAGGTACCATATTGTTTTGACTGTATTCTATTTTACTGTAACAGTCCCTCAGGTGTATTGTGTGTTGTTGGTTTTAGAAAAATAGAACAAATTATTTTTGGTGTAAAACACCTTCACAAATCTGGCCCCATGTGTTTTGTTCCAGCATCAGAAACAGTGGAGAGTTAATGAACTTTAATGAGACGTTCTTCCAGCACCCAACATCAAACCAGCCAGTAGAGCTGCCCTTGTACTCTCAGAACATTTGGCTGCCTCCAGCAGAATTGGAAGTGTTACAGCAATTTCTCTTTTGTTGTTGTTTTCTTCTCATTAACTGACCTGAAAGAAGCCGAGAGGCTGTCTTGGAGCTCGTGGTTTGCATTAGATTGCACTTCTGAGTATTCAGGGGAGTTCTTTCTTTAACTCGAAGAACTCTAACCAGAATAAACTCATGGTAGATTCGAACAAAAATTCCAAGCCTGACGGAACGTTGGAAACTAAACCAAGCAATTTCATTGGTTGCTGCCCAGGTTCTCTTGAAATGGCCGGTACAGGATTAAGAATTCAAAGTGTGAGCTCATAAAACATACAGAACACAAGTGAAACACTTTAAAATATCTAATTACAAACTAGTGGAATTAATAGCAGACTTTACCAGAAAACATGCCATGGACTGTGACCATTATTGCTATATATATACATACAGTACTGTGCAAAAGTTTTAGGCAGGTGTGAAAAAATGCTGTAAAGTAAGAATGCTTTCAAAAATAGGCATGTTAATAGATTATGTTTATCAATTAACTAAATGCAAAGTGAGTGAACAGAAGAAAAATCTAAATCAAATCCATATTTGGTGTGACCACCCTTTGCCTTCAAAACAGCATCAATTCTTCTAGGTACACTTGCACAAAGTCAGGGATTTTGTAGGCATATAGTCAGGTGTATGATTAAACAATTATACCAAACAGGTGCTAATGATCATCAATTCAATATGTAGGTTGAAACACAATCATTAACTGAAACAGAAACAGCTGTGCAGGAGGGATAAAACTGGGTGAGGAACAGCCAAACTCAGCTAACAAGGTGAGGTTGCTGAAGACAGTTTACTGTCAAAAGTCATACACCATGGCAAGACTGAGCACAGCAACAAGACACAAGGAAGTTATACTGCATCAGCAAGGTCTCTCCCAGGCAGAAATTTCAAGGCAGACAGGGGTTTCCAGATGTGCTGTCCAAGCTCTTTTGAAGAAGCATAAAGAAACGGGCAACGTTGAGGACCGTAGACAGTGGTCGGCCAAGGAAACTTACTGCAGCAGATGAGACACATCATGCTTACTTCCCTTCGCAATCGGAAGATGTCCAGCAGTGCCATCAGCTCAGAACTGGCAGAAAACAGTGGGTCCCTGGTACACCCATCTACTGCACAGTACTGTATATATAATATACGAATACTGCTGTGAATAGGTTGTCTTTTAAAATCAGTTGAAGTTCACCATTTTTAGTGTTGACTGTTTGCCACATGGTTTGCTTTGAACACTTCCTTGAATAATGCTATTTTAATTCCTTCATTTGTTCATTATTTACATACCCGTCTGAATAGGGACATATTTAGTTCACAATGACATATTTTATGCAGTTTTGCATGTGAAGGAAAAACAATTCACGCCACAGTCTCATATCTCACAATACTTGGTTGTATCCCTGTAGTTCACTTTGTTACTTTTCACATGATATTGAAAGAATTTGTCATTGTTTGTTTGCTTCGGCTGATGCAGAATTCGTTGCCTGGTGGTGCATCAAAAGCTATTGATGTGGAAGAAGAGGTTAAATAAAAATCAAATTGTAAGTGAATGAGCAATGCAATCAATTTTTATTTGTACTACATCTAGTCATTATTAAATTTGGTGTATTGCTTGAGTGGAAAACTTTGTTGGTGTCTTTTCCTGTACAGTACCACATATAGACTGGTAAAAATGCCTTGTTCAAACCTTTCAGTATTATTTACCATCTTATGATTTGTGTTTTACATGTTAAACAATTTATTTGAGAAAGTATCCGGTGCTTATAATTGCGGAATATTGACTCGAAGGAGGGGTGTCTGTTACTGATGTAAACATGCAACAAAAGGCTCTTTACAAAAACTTTCTTGAATCCTATTAAGATGCATGACCTTTTAAAAAACAAAATATAAATGTGTTATTTAGTAAGTTATATAATTTTAAATTATTATCCACCGCTTATCAGCTACAGTGTCTTTATACAACTAAGAGCCAGCGCCATCTAGTGTGCAGCTGTGTATTGCCAGCAATACAAAGAAGAATAAAAACTTGCCATTTTGATAATGCTTATGAATGTAAAAGAAACATTGACAGACCTGGCCTAGGTTATGTGTCCAGCAGTCAACGAGAATAGAAGGGCAGCTCCTGAACACCAGTCCAAACACCTTTACGCAGAGAAAACAAAATGTATGTGAGAATGTAGTTTTTTACTGTTTAATGTTGGGATTGACAATTCACATTGTGAAATTTCTTTCACAATTTCAATTCAGAGGTGCACCAAGCCATTTTACCTACATTCTGATCCCTTGAACTCTGTCTATTCCAAGGTAATGCTTCACATGAGCATTGCATGCAAATCATTCGTTCTTTGCAAGCTGTGCTTGGGATCATCTCCAGAATGGCAGCTAATCTTGGTTTATCCCAGGCATCCAAGGCTAGATAAGTTGTTTAAATTCAATTGAGTACAACGTTATTGCTTTTGTTCTTGAAGACACATGATAATACCGACTGGTTCATTATCAATGAGAAATATTATTTTCACAGAGTTCTTTTAATTATCCAGAGGATCGAGAATCCTTGGCCCAAATCATTTGGACACTTAATATGAAAGTGGGAAAAAATATGAAATACAATTTATTTTGGAAATGCTTTGACCTTGTTTTGATCTAGAACTTTCACAGTATCAGAAGCTGTATTTTGATTTGCTTTATTTGTTAAAAGCTTCAATTTTATTTTGGTAACCTTTTCCTTCTAAAAATGTATCGTAGTAAAAGCATAGCAAAGTGTAATAAAGCATAGTGAAAGCATGGTAACGAATAGGTGAGTGTTGTAAAGAATAGTGAGGTATGCTAAAGCATGTGAATAAACATGGCAAACCAGTATAAACTATGGTAAATGCATAGTATAACCATGGGGGCTGCAAAAATACTGTGGTAAACTTTTAAGGTAACCCAGCATAAACAATCTAGTTACAACAGTGCGGGTTTAGCCTCCTTAACATGCTACTTGTTTGCTTCTCCCCCGCTTGTGATGAAATCCCCTGCAAAGGGAATATAGTGGAGGCGGTCGGTCAGTTCTACTTCAGTATCTGGAGAACTGCTTATCCAACTGTCACGAAACTTGGAACTGAATTTGATTTGATTTGATTTATGTTGAGAGTGTCGGATTCTGGGGATATATGGAGCTGCATGATATCAGTAGTTGCGCAAGGCCAAAAAAAAAAAAAAAAAAAACAGGATGAGTGTCTGTTATAATTAAAGATTATCAGGGTTCAGGCTTGCTTTCATTCCCAATTTTTCAAGTATGCAATGTTCAGCTGTAGGTGTGTGTTCAAATATACTTGAGAAAATGTCTCTGCCTTTTCACTTGCAGAAGGAATGGCCTGGGAACTGGATTGAAAATGTAACTGCTTAGTTAGATGAGTTTGTTTTTTAAACACTTTCATATTAACAGTCCGCATGTCTACACACCCTAATGAAAATGCAGAATATTAATTCTGTCCATTTTTAATGGAAATCGTAGAATTCAAAATCACTCTGTGGAACACTTTCCCCACTGGTGGTTGTTATACCTTCCAAGTTTTAAGTCAGTAACGCAAATAGTCCCAGAAATACAACAACCAATATATTGAACATCAATCTTTGACTGCCAGGACCCTTTTTGTATTGGTGGTTTCCTTTTACTACTGGACTGCTGAGTGTCTTTTTACCTACTGGCAACTTATTGGACTGCTGTAGGTAAGTTCATAAATGTGTTCCCTGCTGTATAGATAATTGCTGATAAATGATCAATTTAAAATTGAATAAAAGAAACCGTGAATTATGTTTGCAGTTTTGCACATCATAGTGCAGAATATAGGCCTGTTTGTCAAGCACAGGGTGCTTCAAGGGGAATTTCAACAGGTGCAATTTATTTTTTTAGTACTAGTTGTGAGGAGGATTTTGGAATAAGGTGACGGCTTGGGTCTTTTTTCACTGAATATTTTCAGTGTCTCTCAAGCTCACAATCATCTCTATAAAGTACAGATGCAACAGCCTTCCACATACTTGCCAGCATTTGGAAACTGTTCAGTAGGACACTCATCTCAGGGGGGTCATACGCATTATACACATGGGAGAGTCATACGCAAGAAACATTCATTATCATATAATAGACGTAACCCCTTCAACACGACCATCGTGACAGTAAAAATAGACATAATGAAGCGTTCTAAACGCGTATAAACTGTGTAAAATTATCTAACTTCAAGCACTCAAAACTAGTACAAGAAAAATGTATGTATCGGCTAATCCCTTCAGCTGTGTTACACATATGTGCTTAATACTAGGCTGCGTGGATGTGCTCAAAATCTAATTCCCTTTTAATAAGTTGTTGGGTATTTAATTAAATGGAATTAACTTCATGCTAAGCTTTTTAAATATAAACAAAGCCTTCCCTCATTTGCACTTGTCTAAACAAATATTGAGTAACAACTGATGACGGTGTGATTTTTTTTTTAGTATATAGCCTGTTGTGACCAAACTAACTAAAACCGCTCGTATTTTATCGTATTTACTTGTCTTGCCTTTTCTTTTATCTGTTTAGATATACAATAATTTAGATTTCACTTCATGATTTTTTCACATTGCTTGTTTCTATAGAAATGTGTCATCTCTGCTGTGAACTGGGAATTGTAACTCTGGGCTCCTTTATAAATACCTAATATTTAATACCTGCTTTCAACCATGTTAATGGCAATTGATGAAAACATTTGAGTACTAGCACAGCCCTACTTTGACAGGGCAGCCTTTTAGCAATGGACACCATTGATATTCCAACTCTTAGGTATATTGTATTGATTTATTGCTTTGAATATATGAACACATGGAAGTAAAAGTGCACCACAGTATGGTAAAGTATTGATACATCATGAGAGATGATTGACTTTAATTGAGACCTATTACCTTTTAAAGTGTTTGAAGCAATTATAGCAGGGAGGAGTTTTGAATTGGCTTTGATTAGCCCTGGTGGAGAGACGGTAACAAAAGCTGTACCCTTTTGTACCAGGTAGGAGGTGAGGATTTCTCCCCACAGACACGTGTATATGAGATTCTCTGAGTTTTAGAATGCAAAACATTAATTTTGCTAATTGCAACTAGCTGAAATGAAGATCAAATTTCAAGTGGGAGAAAAAATGTAACCTTTATTGGCTGTCGAAACCTTGACAAGAGCCAGGTCTCGGCACAGACTTCATTTTCTTGTCAAGGACTGCTTATTTCCACCTCCTGGACAGCTCTTGAGCTTCAGTACAAATTACTCTTCCTTAATTACTTCGTGAAGCCAGGGAAATCTGTTGCTGTCAGTGTTCGGAGTGGGAGTTGTGAACAGCACAGCCTTATGTGCTTCCGTTGTAAGAAAGACAAGGAGTGGGAGAAACGACAGCACACAGCTTGACAGCCGTGGAAGTTTGGCACCCAAGAGCAGACCACCCACCCCCGATACCCGTTCACACCCTTTTTTTTCTAACTTCTGTTTGCAGTACAATAATACGAGAACCAGACCACATAATCTAATTCAGGTACTCTCCACATTTGTTTCTCTGTTTTGTAAACTAAAAGAAACCTCATCAAATTCAATGAAAGTGCTGGATTTTTGTTTCTTGCTGTGAGGAACTTGTAGTATCTGTGCACAGTCCCCTCCCCTACCCAAGCACACACAGTGGTAGCTGTGAGCTAGTCTAGCAGCTCTTTCCAAGAGTTAAGCCCCACCAAAAACCAAATGATTTCTCCAAACTGTTCGTTTTGCATCAATAGGACAATTCTGATACTTTACCCATATCAGCAGTTTTGTAAATGGTTTGGGTGCCGTAATGCAACTTGTATTAGCCTGGGTTGAGACCTTTTCTTTCAGAAGGCGGTAGTGATTTCACTGAAGTGGTTGCCACTGACATTGGTAATTATGTTCTTGGGCTTTTTTGTTTTGTCAAAATCAGAAACAATGAGGACAGTGTGGACAGCTGCAGTGTACGCAGACTGCAGGTCACAGCTGCTTGTGGCTAAACTTGTTTTCCCAAGTCTGCACTAAAGTAATGAGACTTTGGTGGTTTATAGCATTTATCAAGCTATCATGAAGGTTACAAGCATTTGTCACCTTCCAAAAACCTTGTCTGACACATCTGTGTGGTATCGTATTTCTAGTTAAAAAAAAAAAAAAAAAAAAAAAAATGTATACAGAGTTCTGTATAAACGGACTGTGATAAGCTGTTTTCTAAAGAGGTGTACAGAGGTGTAAAGAGGTGAAGCTCTTCCTTTCAAAATTGTCTGCTTAATTAGTTTCATGTCATGCCCCTGAATTCATTTCAGTTTATGTGAAAATTCCAAGCCTATAAGGGCTATTTTTAAAAATCCA
This sequence comes from Acipenser oxyrinchus oxyrinchus, assembly GCA_030684275.1. NCBI lineage: Eukaryota > Metazoa > Chordata > Actinopteri > Acipenseriformes > Acipenseridae > Acipenser > Acipenser oxyrinchus. Next base: position 6,911,242 of record CM060269.1, read on the forward strand.
AATTTCCAATTCAATTCATTCTTCAATTATTTCTATCATTTTTTTTTTACTTTTAGGTGGGAGTTGAAGCCAGGGCTCACTCAATTATCTTGCAAAAATGAAGAAATGTGTTAATTTTGCAAGATCTCAAAATATGATTGATTTATTTCAGGTCACGAATGGCATTCTAAAAGAAAAGGAACGTGTGAACAGGCAAATGCAGCCAATAAATTAATTTCAGTTGTAAAAAACACAATATACTTTAAACATTATATATGTTTGGCAAAGGCCCTCCATACCATGAACGGTCTTACTGTTAAGCTGTTTATTTTAAAGACCTCTTAACTATGGCTAAGAAATAACTAGAAACAAGTCTCACCTTTTTGTCACACTATTTTGGTAGTACCAGTCCGCAGTGTGGGATTACATGTAGTTTTCTTTTAGGCAGATAAATCCCCTTTTTTAAAATTCAAATGACCTAATTAATATTACAATACGGGAGGGTATATTTAAATTTGTCAGTGTTCCAATTTGGCCTTGGGCAACCACTGATGTTGTGAAGCTCCATATATCCCTAGATTCTGTACGCTCAGCAATGTATGCTAAATAATGTTCCAAGTTTTGTGACAATTGGATAAGCAGTTCTCCAGATTTTCTCTTTTTACATGTAATGAACCAGGATAGAAGAAGATGGGATGTGTGATTTATTGCATATCTTACCCCACTCCTACCCCGTAGTCACTAAATATTATTGTATCCATGAGTCTCTTCCTCTTCAACAGTTTGTCATCCATCCCACAATTACAGTGGTAAATATTGTTGGTTGCTTGCTTTCTCCACACTGACCTGACCAGGCAAATTTAATATTCTTACTTTTTCTTTCATTATGGCAAGGAAGTTTCTTCCTCATATGGGAGTTCTTCAAAGGCATGCTCTGGTTTGGTACTACTGGATTTTCATCAGCAAGCTGTCTAGGTCCTGCTCAATGATGGGACACACAAGCATACAGATAGAGGATTACTCTGAGACGCATGGATCATTTTCTGTGCACTGATCCATGTAGTGTTTGTGTGTACACCCGTCAGTGCATGTATCACCTGATTGACCCTCCACAGCAGGGTTACTCAACCCTGGTCCTTGAGGGCCGCTGTCCTCCTGGTTTTTGTTCTAACTGTACACTAAATTGATTAATTGGACCGATTTAAGCTTCTAATAAGCACTTAATTGGTCCAATTAAGTAATTTAGTGTACAGTTGGAACAAAAACCAGGAGGGACAGCGACCCTCCAGGACCAGAGTAGAGTAGCCCTGATCCATGGTAGTTACATATGCAATATGGGATACAGGTGCCCTGTAATGAGGTGATGCCTCTCTTGGGGGTGATCCCAGTGAAATGCATTTTTAATAGATAAACTGGTGGGGACGAAGTGAAAAACACTGAGCTTGCATTTCAATTTCATTACAACACCATATCACAGTTGTTTTATGCTAAATAGTCTGTCCAAGATCCTGATCCTTTAGGAAAGAAAAATCTAAAATGATATTGTGACAGTATAGAAGTACTGCAGTTTGTTTCTAATATGCATAAATAAACATTTAGAACAGACTGATGTCAGATTAATGTTATTGTTTTTGAGGCAGAGTAATGCTTTGTGTAAGGGGAAAAAAAAAAGCCTACTGGAATTTCAAATGGCTTTTAGGCAACAGGAGAAACAGATATTCAATTAGTATGTATTAGTAAGCATTTGCTAATTTATTATTAATTTATTTTTTGTCAGAATGGTTACAAAGGTTCATGCTTTAATTTTGTAAAGTTTATACAAACAGTCCATTTGATAAATGTTTTGGCTAGTGCCTTCTTCAGTGTATTGATATTCTGTGGTGGTATTCTTTTATATATCAAATAGAAACTACGCTAATAAAGGCACTTGTCAAAGTGTTATTTTGGGATTTTTTCCCTAGGGATTGATTTGATAAACCAATCTCCTGGGGATAAGCCATAGCTGTGTGTTTGGAGCATTGTGGAAGCTATTTTTATAGCAAAACAATCCGTGCTGAGCTGCAATATTGACAAGCACCATTAAATTCATTTGTTTATCATCTTTGATAATTAAGCCCCACCTACTGAGCTCTTCAAACAGCTAAGAATACTTTAGAATGTGCGCCTCCCTGTGGCTTTTTCCTTCAAACCTTGTATCATTATTTAAAGCTAGTGTTTAGATGGGAACTTAGGCAAGAATATGGATGTGAGGTAGTAACTTAGGCTAATGCCTTTTAACAGTGCAATTACTGAATATTTTGTCTGATTGACTTCAGTCACTAAAATGAAGTTTACCCCATTTCAAGATTTGTAACTTGATCATAACCGTGCATTTCATATTCTGTTAGTAGTATAGACTCACACTGGAAAAGTATGTATGTAGTTCTTTTGTCGAGTTTAATCCCAAATAACACCTTCAAGGGCTACAGTCCCACAATTCACTGCAAAGATGATGCTTTTCTAAGGATGCTAATGACATTATGAAACAATTATGATTTCATATTAAAATGGTAAAAAAATGTTATTTATAAAATATAAATGAGTTTTAGTTAAGTTGATCATGGTAGGTTACATATAAAATAACTATTAGATTGTTGTTGATTAATACTAGTGATGGGCACCATTATCAATATTTTGATATGAAATCGTGGGATTAAAAATAAATAAATAAATAAATTTGTACACTCGCAGAGACAAACTTTTTATTGCTAATACTGCTAAAAATACAAACGCATTATAATCAAGCTTATTTTATATTAAATTACAACAAGCCCTATACATACCAATCCTTGTCAGTCTCGCAGGCAAACGCCACACACTAAAGTATTATTTAACCATTTTATTCCATTGATTGGCATTTAGGTACCAAGCGCTATTTGCATGCTGCATTGTTTTGAGATATGCGCATGCGTCCGTGGTTGATTGCATTTTGTCTGTGTGATCTGTTTCCACTATTATCATGTATTTTTAAAATGTGAACTTTCAGTATTAAAAAGGAGATGTACTTTTTAAACATCAAAACACATCTCAAAATAATGCAAAATTCGGCATGACACCATACTTAATACTTTTAGTCAGCATTTATACGCAGAGCGGCTGAAGATTCAATTACTTCCGGATTGGCTAAAAAGTTAACAACCCCGAAGTCTGTGCGCAGTGAAGTATAGAAATATTTCAGTTTTGAGGTGGCTGATGGAATAGTAAAACAATGTAGCAAGACCTTGTTTTTCTCCGTGGATATTGTGAAGCAAAGCACCACTAAGTTAAAGTAAATTATTGCTTTTCATATGTAAATATCTTTTAATGCCTGTGTTTTGATATTGCAATTTGTTTATTTCTGTGTTTTGCAAGACTTTGATATTATCTATCGAAGTATGTGCATGATATCGACATACAATTTTCATATCGATGCCCACCACTAATTGATACTCAGTTGTGTGAACAAGGTAAACTTTAGTAACTAATAACTTCAGATTTATAAAATGAGTTTGGACACACCCCAATTTAGAATTTCCTGTTCAGTCATTATATCCTGGTGACTTTTTTTTTTTTTAAAAGGACCCCTGGGGCCTCAAAGGCTCTCTCAATTGAACTGGTATACTAGATTGTAACCATTAACCTGTCCCCCCTGCAACACTGACCCTAGTAGATATAGTACCACATAGAACAAATGTGGTATTACTTATGTCCACTGAGGGCACTAGTTGTTACACTGATACTACATCCACCCAGAAGCTACTTTTCAGATGAAATGCAAGAAAATCCTTTGGGAGCAGAGGCAGACTGACAGAACAGTACAAATGTTGCCAGTAATTTTATTATAGAAGCAGAGCAGTCTGCTCTCCAAACAGTAAATCCAGATGGCCGCACAGCCATAGCCGTGTTTGCTATGAGTAGACATGAGATGATGAAACAACAACACAAAGTAGGCAATTTAAATTGTGTCCCTGTATATGGATATGCGTCTACTTCACAAAACCACAACATAATGTATCACAGCAGTGTGGAGTAGTGGTTAGGGCTCTGGACTCTTGACCGGAGGGTCGTGGGTTCAGTCCCAGGTACTTTACCTAGATTGCTCTAGTAAAAACCCAACTTTATAAATGGGTAATTGTATGTAAAAATAATGTATTATCTTTTAACAATTGTAAGTCGCCCTGGATAAAGGTGTTTGATGATAATAATAATAATAATAATAATAATAATAATAATAATAATAATTAAATAAATAATTAATTAATTAATTAATTAAATAAAAATAATAAATAATAAATAATTATTATAATTATAATCATAATTATCAGTAATCTATTTGGGAGAATGCAAGTACTGGATAGCAGAGGGTGTTCACAAATTATTGTGTTCCTAATAACTCCAATTGTAAAAACGAAAAAAAAAAATGTGGTTGATAATTGGAACCTGAACCATGGCTTTTTAAATACTTATTTATATTTTTTTCTAAACCAAATCTTTGGTCTAGCACCCTATTAGCAGACCAAGGATAAATATAGTAATTAAGTGTCTCTTGTACCACTTTAAGTGGAATGAATTTATTTAGCAATTTAATGAAAATCGAGCACTTTAGTCACCTTGACCTAGTTGGTATATTAAAATGAAGGCTATTCTTGGGCAGGGCATGAGAGACATAATTATTATAGTTAGTGATGTGCTGCTCCACTTAGCCCATTGTATAAATTGCTAGGCCTGGCTGGCATTGCTGCTGGGCAGACACCAGATTAATGGCGAGTGTGTCAGGTGACCATGAGAAGGAGGCCAATACGTTCCCTTACTGGACGCTGTATTTGACACGAAAGCTTATGTCCAAAAAAAGAAAATGTTTTTTGCCAGCTTAAAGAAAAGTCCTCCCTTCCTATTTTGGCTCTGTGCCTGCATAAGCTAACATTTACTAAAACTACTTTAAAAGAAGTCACCGAAACTAAGCACAGCGAACATCTACACAAACTAAATCCTGTCATACTGTGCTCGGGGTGGGGGAATGAATTGCCTAATCAACCTGTTAATTGATTCATTAAACCTAATTTCATCATTCCTTAAGATGGGACTTTGTGTCAGTTGAGTTCTTGTCAACATGGGTGATGGATAGATCAAGAGATAAGATTGAGAATTGATTCCTGAATATGTGTTTTTAAATGAAGATTTCAATGTTTGATTGTTCTGATCCAGAGCATGAAGTACCTGGAAATCATGATGTGTATTAGAAATTGATTGAAGGCCCTACATCTTGGGCTTCGATCAGGTTCTAGAATACTCTCCTAAACACTAAACTAATATACAAGGTGGCACTGGTACAGTAGGTCCACTTTTTGGAGGATTAGATAGACATTGCAAAACCTGCTATCTTTTTTTATATTGTGGTTCATTTCAAGGTTGGGTTGAAGCACAATGGCAAACTGGCAATGCAGCTGTATTGTACAATACCTGTTGTGTGTGGATTGATTGAAGGCTCCTCTCCCCACCGCTGTCAATCTGGTACTTTCTTATACAGTGTGCATTTGTCATGAATCGATGCAGAATCAATGGGTGGCTGACATTTTAAAATGCTGGAACTCAATGTGTTGCCATGAGGAGTGCTCTGTGTGTCGCCTTTAGGGTGGTTAGGGGTGGGAATTGAAAATGTCAGAGCAGGTGACAGGAGGATAAAATAAGTTTATCTTGATTCGTTGAAGATACCACTGACTCTGTCTCTCCCCAGAACGATATAAAAACTACGTCAAACTCTGGTCCCAACATGGTGACTGCTGCATTTTGAATTCTCCCAAGACTTATCCGGGGCTGGGGGCTTGGGTAGAATATGGAATGCAGTGACCTTTCAACTTGTCCATTGTAGTGTATACGGGTGTTGAGAATCAGGAAATGAGACTGGACTGTTACTGTTAAAAAGTAAATTGAAAGGTTTAAACAAAAGAAAAACCAACAGTAACCCTTGGAGTTGTCTGTATTTATTTTCTCATTATTCACATGCAGAACATTTTAACTTAAGAAAGACGATGTGGCGGTCAGTAGCTAAAATTATTCTATAAAAGAAGGAAAGGAAAACTCTGCCTGAGCAAAATAAGCTTTTTTTTTTTTTTACACCAAGGTTTACAGAAAATAGGAAGGATATGCAAGCACAATGGCGTGTTTGTGGATCAACTGCCAACATGCCAACAAGCCCAAATCTGCTGAAAGACACTAGCAGAGCAGTGGATGAAATTAATGGTGCAGGCATTGAAAATGAAAACAGTTGACCTTCAAATGTTCTCTAAAATGTTTGATTAAAAAATTTCTAGGGGAAATTAACATTGCTTTGCCAGCAGCCCAATGCCGACTCCCCACAGCCCTGCTTTTGTACGGCTCCTATTCAGTTCAAAGACAGAGCGGCACAGCAGTGATCCATGGGGGTGCTTCTCTCCAGCAGGGGCAGTGGTCCCATGGTGATTTTTGCCTTTTAAGCAGTTGTGCAATACTTTTAGACTCGCTTTTTATCGGTTAAAAGAACCCCAGGGGCACCCTTGAGTTATCTGACATGAGAGTTTCTCTACTGTTTATAGAACTGCATTAAACATTCAAATCAGTCCCTTAGAAATACAAGCTTAAACAGCTGTAAGTGTTGAAATCTAAAAGGGCTTTTAAGCTTTACAACACTTGCCTTTAACTAAAAGATGTGTAAAGGTAGCAGAAAGAAAGTATTGTATACTAACGGCTCTTCTAGAAGCCAATCCAGGCTGATGTTTTCAATGTCTCTCTGCTCAATACGCACCCACTGCCATGCCCTCAGCAGGATCTTATAGTAGTCTGGCAGTCAAGCCAACTCCAGTTTGCCCATTTCCAGCAAAAAAAAACTGCCTCCATGGGAGGTGCTCAGCACAGTGCAGCAGCCTCTGCAGGGCCTGCAACCTAAAAGCCTTCGTCCTGCTAGAAAGGTCTATGAGTCCCTACACCCCCTCGGCCAGCAGCAGGTACAGCAAGCTGTCTGATCCAGTGCATGCCATCCCAGAAAAAATCCAGCCTCACAGCCTGAACCTGTTTCACTGACTGTGGGGGCGCCAAGCAGATGAATATGTGCCACAAGCTAGAGGTCACCAAGTTATTAACAATGAGTACCCTACCTCTGCGGGAGTAGCCATTTCCACCGCTGCAACCTGTCTTTCACTTTCTCCACCATCTCCTCCTAATTCCTCTGCACTGTGCTATCATCCCCAAGATGGACACCCAGATAAAGGAGCCCACCCCTGCTCCACTGCAGTCCAGCAGGTAAAACTGGAGGACGACAACCCCTCCAGTCACCCAGGAGCACCGCACTACTCTTAGCCCAGTTTACTTTAGCTGATGACCGCTTCTCAAACAGTCTTTGACAGGTGCTGACAGTGTCAATATCAGTTTGGTTAGTAATGAATACAGCAATGTCATCTGCATAGGCTGTTATCGTCAGTGGTTTACCAGGACACTGAGGAATGGACAGTCCAGCCATTTTTTAATATTACACAAATCTCCGTTTTTAGGGAGTAGACTGATAATAGCGCTTCTGCAGCTCGGAGGCAGAACTTTCTCCTGCAGACTCTCCCTGAAAATCCCCAACATGTCCTCTCCCAGCAGAGACCAGAACTTTTTATAAAACTCCACTAGGAGGCCATGAAGTCCAGGTGTCTTTTGTTCAGCTCCTGGAGGATCTCGCCAGCACCCCCTCCACCTTTACGTCCAGCGGATCTGCTAAACCCCTTTTATTACATTTTAGGCCCTCAATCAGCCTTTCATTTGGGCTGGACTCCAGAGCTCTCTGGAGCTGTAGGATGTCCACTTCCAGCTCTCTCATGGTTTTATTTAAGCTCTTTGTGCCGTTTCTAGTGTATTGCTGACAAAAAGATCAAGTCTCCAGAGAGTGGAGCAACACGCTAACAGAAACTAAACTGATCTGACACCCTTGTGGGGGTGATTAAAACAAGATTTAAAAATATTTAAACTATGTTTAACAGTATAAACCCGATCCAGTCTGGCCATGGAAACATCAGTGCCATGTGTTTTGACCCAAGTATATTGCCTATCCTTTGCATTAAAGTTTCTCCACACATCAACTAGTTCAATATAGTTTACAATCCTAACTAGTTCCCTGGCAGACTGGGGATGTGGCTCAATGTGATTCTGATCTAATCTACTGTTAGCTGTGCAATTTAAAATCCTCAACTAAAACTAACACCTGTTCAGTTTTACATTGTGCCAAAAGGTCTTCAATCCTCTGGAGGAAGCTTACTGTCTCCCTGCTGTCAGTAGGTGCATAGACATTAATAAAAACAAGCACCCAACCTTCAATAACCACAATATTCAATAATGGATATTCAGAAAAGAAAAACAAGCAGACAGTAAAGTGAAAGAGAATTAGGAGTGTACTGGCTATCATGACTAAATCTGTTTAACATTGCCACAGAGTTTGCTCTATGTATTTCAGGTGCACTATTTCCTGAGTATTAAACGTTTCCTGAGCAGAAACGTTTTGTTTTAAACCTCACACTGAGCTCAGAAACAAATCAATATCGGGAAGAATGGCTTTGAATCGGGAGGAGGAGGAGGTGTCGGCCCAGCTTATAGGAGGCTATGTGGTCCAGTGGTTAAAGAAACAGGCTTGTAACCAGGAGGTCCCTGGTTCAAATCCCACCTCAGCCACTGATTCATTGTGTGACCTTGAGCAAGTCACTTAACCTTCTTGTGCTCCGTCTTTCGGGTGAGACGTAATTGTAAGTGACTCTGCAGCTGATGCATAGTTCACACACCCTAGTCTCTGTAAGTCGCCTTGGATAAAGGCGTCTGCTAAATAAACAAACAAATTGAAACAACACTTCTGGTCCCTTGAGGACAGTTGGAGTGTCTTTATCATTATCCTTCATAGTGTCTGCAGTCATGTCTTCAAGGGAGGATCTTTGCACGTGCATACGCATCTGTGTGCGTGCATGCAGATTAATCATGCTTTAGGGACTGCACTGTTGTAACACAGGCCCCATATGTCATTAACTTTATGTTCTCTGGAATAAACCAGCAATTTGCACACTGTATAAGGAAAACCTTTTTTACATACACATAACGGGTTTTGTTTTTTATGACATATTGATAGTGCTGTTAAAATTGCAAAGACGCCAAAGTGAAGCAGCTATCAAAACTCGAGCAGAGACGAGTCGTGTGTGTGGGGGAGGTTGTGTAAGGATATGGTGCTATTGCACATGAATGAGTAAACACAAATACAATTTGGTTTGTGGCTGTCTTTTTGAGGAGATGGATTTTCCAGTCTGTTTAGGGCTAAAGTACAAAATAACTACGGCACAGGAAAAGTGTGACTTTGCCACCATTTTGTTTTTCTAAAAGACTAACGTATAAAAGGTGTGGTTTGTTTTAGAAACAGGAGCTGGAGTCCTTGGATGCTCATGTGCATTGCAACTTGTCTTGTTGATGTTAAAAAGCAACAGTTACTGTCATTCAGGCCTCTGTGTGCACCATTGAAGACCAAAAGCATAAACCACAAATGCAATATTACTGTACATACCACAGCACCAGTAACCACTCTGCCACAAGGCTCGGCTGACATGATCTTGTAAGCTTTGGCAGTGCACTTTGTGTCCGTCAAGTCTGTGCTGTTGTCTTGTAGGAATTTACTATGAGTTTCCTTTAGCGCTTGTTTTTGCCCCCCCCCAAAGTGCATAATAGTTAGCATTTGGGCTGTACGAAACAATACATTATTGTAATAAAATATACTTTAGAGATTAATGCATGCAAATAATTTTATATCACCTTATTAAACAGTAATATGGCAATTATCCCTTTTTTTATATTCCTACAATAATTTGAGGTAGATTTGATTTTGTCCAACAGTAACAAGCTTCAAAGCAAACCAACAATAATATATGCTCCTTAGGCAATATATTCATCAATACAGATTATTGCTCTTGGAACTTGTAAACGCTATAGCAATAATTGTGAAACTAGAAATGCATACAAAAGTGTTTCTTAATCTGTAAATTTGGTTATGTTCTAATGCCACATTTCCATCTTCCATATCTAAAACAAAATCTCATCTCATTCCGAATGCCAACTTCATTGCCCATCAATTTAATGTTCTGGTTAAGTTAACGTCACACCTGTTTAGATAGCAGCCACAGCTTCCAATACAACCTTAAAGTATGACGTATATCAGTATTTTCAATGCATAAAAAGTGTCAACAAATTGTCATCTAATCTGTAATCTAACTGCCTTTTGAAATACAAACCATTAAAGTTGCGCTTGCCAAGAAGTAGATCCAACAGACATTGATAGCAAAGCAAACAGACACCATTGTTTGAATACACACTGAGGAAGGCTTACAGTTACAACATGTCTGTGCTTGTGCTTGGCGTTTTTTAAAACCGAATTTAAAATTTAATATACAAGTATCATCTTGACCAAAGCACCTGAAGTAAATGTTATGACCTGAGATGCCAAGTGTGCTTTGGAGCTGAGCAAGCCCTTTGAATATTTTATTGGGGATACATTAGCAGCCTACTGTATAAGGGAGCTTGGTTTAATATGACAGTAACTAATGATGGAGAATGCTCAAGGGGGTACATTCTCACATGGATACATTTATAAAAGCAGCTCAGTTTTACTCTTCTAAGGTTTTGCCCCATGAATGCGAAAGAACAGCCGTGAAACAAACAGCCCTACTTCCACTCCACTGCTGGTCGGTTGCTTTTTATATTAGGTGCTCTGATTTTGTGACTATTTGACAAACCCAGAGATTAAACCACAACTCCTAAAGACTTTATTTTTAGCAAAGCCAGTTTCTGCCATCAGTGTTACGTAACTTAAGCAGCTGTCAAGTCTTTCATGAGAAACTCATTAAAATGTGCTGGCCGGTTCTTAACACCAGAGATACGTTTAGATTGTTCCACCCTCTTGGCCCCCACCTGCAGCTCCACTGGCCCATTTCATGGCCTGTACATTTAGAGAAACATCCATTGTTTGTTTTCCATTTGGTGACCCTGTCAGTTCTAGGTGAGGCTCTGATGGTTTTTCCTGAAAATCTTTGAGGGATTGAATTGTTAGAGTGCTTGCTACCCTTTCTTCATTTTTTTTTTTTGACTGACATGAAAGGATGAACAACAGCTCACAGTGCAGGGGAGCAGCATCTAAGATGGATTCAACCCAAACAAACAGCACGAGTTTTATGACCTGCGTAATTTTGTTCTTGTATATTCAATGATAATTTTAATGTAAAATTGCATCATACAACCGCGAACACTTCCCGTTTTGTGGTGGTGTGTTTTTTTTTTTTTTGGGTGATTGAAAAAAAAAGGTTTCTTTTTGGTATTTGTGGTAAGTAGAAAATTGTAGGTTTTATCATGTGTAATTTCTAAATGGGCATATATGTATTGCTAAATGAATTATGCATGTTTTGCCTCCATCTATTCAGGTTGAATACTGATGTGAAAAAATATTCTCCTGACTAATTGTTTTTTTAATGTGTACATATAATGAATGATATACGGTATGATGTTAATGAATAATACAACAGATAAATGTGCATTAAATCCTTAAATAAAAAGCAAAAGTAAAATGTAGCACCACACTGGAACGGTGCAGTACTTGACTTCTCAGTATGTTGGCGCTCAAGGGTGTTGATCCTTTGAAACCAGGAATTCTTAATTCCCTTTCCGCACAGCTGGTCCGTTTTTAGAATCGGAACTCATCCCAGTGGTAATTTGAGATTCTGATGCACAGCAGGTGGTCAGCCACCTCAGTGATAAATCTCTACAATAACAGCCTTGGGTATCCACTGATGTGCCTTTGCAGCATGCTCCCTGAGTGAAGCTACAGTCAGAACGATCTATCTGTTTATAGCAGGTGCTTTTATGTGGTAATCCAACTGCAGTGAATGCATTAAGTTGGACAAATAACCACTGAGGTATGCAGCTATTTTATGTGGTGTGGTTTTTTTTTATTGTGCTCTCTCAATAATAATAATCTCAATAATTTTAAACTTTGTGATAATTCTGTGATGTCCACTGGCAGCTAGGTTAGGGCCAGACAATTGATTTTACTGAGCCACATTTGAACCTAGCTAAAAAAAAAATGAAGGCAGCTATGTTTTTAAAGAGGATAAACATGCTGCAAAGATTTTGGATAGTAAGAGCTATTGGAATCTCCATGCAGAACAGTTCATTCCTTTCTAATAGCAGAAAGAATTCAAATTCCGCACATGCAGCTTCTGTCTGAACTTTATGGTGTTAGGATGTCAGGTTTCCATGGCAGCGGATTATCATAACAGTTGGTTTTTTTTCCGGTGGTAGGAGTGTGGGTTTCATCTCGCCTGGTTATTCTGCTTAAATAGGATCCCCCAAATTGTGAGCGGAGAGGATTTCTGAGAAATTATCCATCATTGTGTGTTGACAGCAGACCAATTAAATCATTCCTCTAAACCAGGCCTCCGTAAGCAACCAAGAACCGTCAACCAATGAGGGCAGGGCTTTTCCATTTAAAGACCAATCCAGGCCTCTTTCTATATAACAAATTAACCAACAAGACTTGATTTCAAACTGATTTGTCTTTTCTCGGGTTTGTGGTTTTGTAATGAACCACAGTTTTCAATGTTAATGTATAAAGATGCCAGGTACAGCAATGTAATGGCACTTCAAATAGACTCCATCATGGGCTTGCTCTGTGCAGCAACCTACAGAGTGCTGCTTCACAAGGGCAAACAGCTGCTTGCGCCACACGGAAGCTATTTTTGTTACTTAAGGGGCAGATATGTATAATACAGCTGAAATCCAACGATAATATACGCCCATTATAAAAAGAGCACTAGTTTATATGTAGTGAAAGTTACGTTTTATAATTTAGTTTTTGAATAATTCAGAAGGTTGTGGTGGTGGAAAAAATGAGATATCTTGGTAATTTTACTGTAGAATGTTGTCACTAAATTTGTAGATCCCATTTATAACTTCTTTATACTGCGTCCTATAGAAGTTGCACGCTTGGCTCGCAGTGGAAAGTCGTAGCAAACAGGCTTCAAAGAACTTTTTTTTTCCCACTGAAGCAGAAAAGTCCACTGGAGAATGTTAACAAACTGAAAGCCATCGCATGAAAATAAAAAATTGAAAGGTGAAAAATGACCACCCCATGTGTCCTGGTGCCACAGAATCCAGCCCTTGTAATTGTAGTTGCCCTGTGGGCATACGACACTGAAGGATTGTGAGTTGGGACTTAAGTCTATTCTATCGAAGCCCTGATGCAGCAACAAGAGCAGATACTGTGTTAATGAGAATTGATTTTAACACAAATTAGTAGTCGGTACTTTCAAAATGCATTAACGTTTGATATATGCTTTTAAGCTGAGTGATACATTTTTTAAAATTATTATTTAAGACTCGGGTAACTAATTTCTGTCAGTGGGTGCTATCAGGGTCCATAGCTCTTGAGATGCTTGCCAAAAAGCTGTGAGAACACTTTGACTCGGCATGTCAAATGCTGATTAGCTACTAACCTATTGTGCAGAACCGATGCAAGTAGAAGGATTGGTCCATTTTAGTTAATGTGTCTGGTGCCCTGGGCTGCATTGTTACAGAAATTAGTTGGGTATCAAGAGTTTTTTACTATTACTGTTTCCTTACCTTTTTAAAGATGTTTGCAACCATTCTGAAATGGTTCTTCTTGCAGTTAATAAACTTGAGTTTTTATTAATCTTTTGCCAAGTCTGTGTTAAGCTCCCCTTCAGTTGTAGTTGCCTGCCATATTTAACGCAGATTTGAACAGCAAAGTGTCTTTTATATTAGTAACAGGCTCTTACAGCTGTAAAGACACTTAGACTGATCTAGCCTATGATGTCTGGCAGCTTCTGAACCTCTTTACAAAGGATCCTTTTTGAAAAGTTTAGCTACAGGTAAAAAATGCAGTACTAATTGGATTTCCATCCTGTCAGCTAGACCAGGTGTCTCTTCAGGTGAGCAGTACTTGGGGTGTTTTTGAGAGCTCTCCCCATATTGCTGCAAACATGCAGGGTGATTTATAAAGCTGGCTGGCCACTGTGCAGTGTTGCTGTGAAAAAACTAACCTTCCTAACCAGTTTTGATAGATGATACCCATCAAGATAAGCTGCTGTCCCTGTGAAATGATGCATTCTGCTGTTTTTAATGATATCTTGTAAGTTAATATGGTGTGTGGGTGTCTTATTGTATAAGATGTCATCTTGTGCAGTTTTGGTGAGAGGACTGTGAAGCAAAGCTACTCAAACTGTGAAATGATGTCTCTTTTAAGAATATACTCTTTAACCCCTCAGTGAATATCCTGTCAGAAGAGGGGGAATAACAATGAGGTGTATATTAGTGCTTGGACAAATATTCAAACACTGCTTGCATGTATTTGTGGCAAACATAATCAGGAATAATTTTTTTGTTCATATACATAATTTATTAATGACTAAATCAACAATATATATTTCAAAGGAAACTAATGCATGATTGGTCTGAAATAAATAACATTCTCCTGTGTAAGTATTTTCTCATTTCTTTAATAGGTACAATAGTTTAATAGGGTAAAAAAAGAAAAATTACTCCTGTTTTTTTTTTTTTTTTGTAATATGATGCAAATTTATACTTTTTTCTCCAATTAATTCAATATTAGAGTACACACATTTGTTTGACTTTTTAAAGAATATTTAAACATGAAAAGCCCATGTTTGTCCCAGCTCCAGCTCTATGGCCTGTCATGGTAGACCTAAGATCTTGTGATTTGAAATTTGGTAAGGACATCTTTTAAGTTAGTCTGAAGATATCGCATTATACAAATATTGACTGGAGTTGAGGCTTGATGCCCGAGAGTTGAAAGCGTGACAGACAGTGGGTTATAAATATTTCAACTTTCCTTCAAAGTAGAAGTTCAGTGTGTTTATGCATCAGCAGTCCAAACGGTATAACAATACCCATGTCCTGACCAAGAGTGTTCTGTTAAAAGGAACAAATGAGACTCAAGGACAGCTCATTTATTTGAGAGTATTGTAATTCGTTCTTCATTTCCTGCATGAATTCATTACCGTTCCTCACTTTTCAGAGCAGAGGCAAAAGCCAGTTATGCAAGTGCTTTATACTGAAATGCCATTCAGAGAAGATATCCAGTTTATTGCTGGTTTAAAAAATGATACTGCTGGTAGTAAAATGTAGACGTGAACTGGATGCTTAATATCTTAAAAAACACAACCACACAGTCAAAATCTGTTTAAAATGCGAGAATGCATCATTACCTCCAGCATTAAAGTCTGTTTTTTGTAATATACACATTTACATAAAGCATTTGCAATTTTAAAGTTTTCCTTCCTTCCAAATGTTTTTCATAATGTGTGCCTTTAACTTTGAACTTCAAGACAAATTACTGATTGGATCATTTATAAGCCTTTCAAATAAACTGCAACTTCACTTCTTTAACAGATAATCTTTGCCCCCAGGTTACAGGAGTCATCCATAACTGCAAACAGTCCATCACAAGATGAACAGTCAGGCCTGGTGCCAGGAACTGCACCATGTGGTGAGGGGGCTTGTTTATGAGGTCACAGAACCTCAATGAAGTGCAGCCCATACATTATTCGTGTGTGTGTGTGTGTGTGTGTGTGTGTGTGTGTGTGTGTGTAACATGCATATTGTATATATGTATAAAAGAGCAGGTGGCATAAATAAGCAAATAACAGCCATCAACGGATCAACAAAATATAAAGGCAAGGCACATTTCATTAAATGCAAAAAATAACTTGACAATGTCCTCCATAAAGCTGCGATCTTCGCTTACCTTTTGCATTAAACTTGTTCAGTACCACTTCTTTCCACTTGCGCAGAATCATCCGGGGGAGTTGTTGCTGCCGTATCCTGAAAGCTGTTTGTGCTTGCTGCTGGCTGTTCATCAGGAATCCCACTATTAACTTCCTTGCTGCTAGTCCATTTTCTAATATCCATTGTTGTAGCTTTCACGATATATATTTAAAATTTACTTTTTTCAACTGCTCAATTCACGCTGTATGTGCGGTGGTTAACTACGTGGAAAAGAGACTGTAGAAGGGGGGTTTACATGGGAGTGGACATTCTGGGCATTGGAAATGGAAAGTACTTGGATAAATATTGAAGTTGACACACACGTCATAGCAGAAATACAAAGTTGACCAAACCACACTAAAAAGCTCTGAATATGTACTGTAAATGTAATCATTTATTAAGGATGGGGGAAGAACAAACTCGCCGTGCAATGTCCGCTCTTGTTTGGTTGCTGTTCTGCTTTGTGTTTTCAAACTTTACTTTTACTTTGAATCAGTTGAGTTGGATCCTTGTTCGTTCACGGGAGGTGAACTTCTAGCATATGGCAGGAGAACAAAGCGGAGAATTAAAAAAGCAAAGAAGCAATGGATCAGACAGTTACTCTGTGGACAATCTGATTGACATATTTCAAAGCAGAGCTCAGGTATTTATGCACAACAGAGATCTGAGGAGTCATTGAACCGCTACGCTGTGCCTTGAGAGTTGCATTCAGCTTTCTGATTGGGTGTCTCATGCATTTTCAGAATGGAATAATGCACTGCTTGCAAAGCCGTTACACAGCATATCTGTATTCACACTGACAGGAGAGTCATTTTTCTGGTTTAACAGCCACATACAAGGAGTTCTAATGGAGCACCTTACTTTTTTCACAACATTTATTTTTTTAGTTTTATTTGAAAGAAGAGTATCAATTAAACCACACTCTTTCCCACAGTAGGGAACTGAGGGTGGTTCTGTGGAACTGAATTGTAGGAAAGAACAATGCCAGTCACAACATAAAAAGGAATTGGGCAGGCCACTAATGGGTACTGAAAACGAATGAGCTGGGGTTGGAGACTTGCAGAAAGCCTTTCTGGTGGTGTTAAGAGAAGTAAGCCTTTAAGCGGGAGCTGGATTTTAAAACCTTCATTCTGAAGCTGGGTGACTCCTAGAATTTTCATTTAAAATAAATGCTGTATTAATTTGTGTCAAGATAATATTGCTGTTTCCATTTTCTGAGTTTTTTGGAATGTGTGTTTTTTTTTTTTTTTTTTTAAATACAGGGAACATTTTTTATATTATATTTTTATTGTTGCACTACTCCATTTATTCTGTGTTGTTATATCCAGAATATAACTCTGGATATGATCTTTTCTTTTGAGCTTTTTCCTTGAACTCTGCTCTAAAGAAGCTGCAGCCACCTCCATGGTCTTGTATTAGTCTTGAATCCTGAAAGGTGGCATTTCTAACATTTAACTGAAATGATTTTTTTTTTTTTTTTTTTAAATGATGACCTTGTGATGATTTTCACTTTTTAAGTTTAATCCTGTATAGTCTCTTGATGCATTGTATACTACTGTAAGTGAATACTGCATCTGAAAAATCAATGTAAAAAAGTAAATGCATTCCAAAACAAACAAATGAAAATGTGTATGATAATTAACAGTTAATGACGTTTTACACAGAACATTTTTAAACATTTTCATCTATTAAACAATTTACAGCTTTATACACAATGTAAACTTTCCATTGCTTTTTTGTTGTTGGAAGGGTGTTGCATGATGGTTCTACTCCACAGACCGTCCTTCTCAAAAATAAACCAAGTTTCCTTTTCAGGGGGATGATGGATATTGAACTATATGTTATAAAAAATTAAAATAAAAAAGCCTTTGAAAAAAGCAATCTTTTAATTGACTCATGTGAATAGTTCCTTGGTAGAATTGCTATAACCTTTCAAAAACGATTGCAAAGCCCAAGTTTATAACTTATTAACTATATGTCGAAGAACAATGATTTTAAAAACAAACCCGTAACAGCAGCCTGATTGTTTGGTCTGTATTTGCCTGTTAAACCAATAGAAACGAGGACTTCTTGTGACTTTGTTTACGGTGTGTTTGGTTCTGCTGAATTATTCTCCTGTGCTGGCAGCTGTGTGTCTCTCTGAATACATGTCGTGATGTGTCAGGTGGACCAGGTTCTTGTGTAAGGACTCAAGCACTCAATTAGTGTTTGGCACACACTCATTAATCTTTGTCTTTTAATTGCAGCTATCCGTGAATTTCCAGAAGATATATTCACAAACCAGCAGAGACAACGCGGGGGGGTGTTGCTTCATATATTTGCGGTAGGTGTGTTCTTGCTGTTTTATTGTATAGGGGTCAAGTTCAAGTTCATCTGGTGCTAGAGGTCACTGCTGAAACGGGAATACAAAATACAACGGCTGGTTGCCCTGCCAGTTTTAGACTTGCCTATAACAACATTAAGACAATCAATAGTTTGTAAGAAGGCCAGATGATAGTTGTTTGCTGTTTGTGTTTCTCGATTGGCTGTTGCAGAGAGGGCTGTTTCTAAGGTACTGTTTGGATACTTAACCTGGGGGGAAAAAAAAAACAAAAAAAAAATACAAAAGAATTGCCAGCAATGGCAGAATTGGTATATTTAGAACAAACATTGTACACTGATACAGTACAAAACATGGTACTGCAATGGATTACAATGTTAATTCATACAGTACCATTGCAATACAGTTTGTATACTCTATCTAAACTTACCACTGGCTTGTACAAGACTACCAGATGGAGCAGGGGTGGCAAACGTTGGCCCTTCCAGTCCTGGTCTTTTGTTCCAACCCTGTTCTAAAAAGTTTAATAAAACCTCCAACCAGACCCCAAAGTAGTTAATGATCTAATTTTACCTGGCGAACCTGGAGTGGAATGGCTCTCCAGGACCGTCATTTGACACCCTTGACTTTAGACATGTTTCTGAGAGCTCTACTGAGGCCATAGGGGTGCTTTTTAACTTTTTTTTTTTTTCATTTTAAAAATGTGATGACTTAACACAAGTTGCTTTTTAATTGTGGCTTCATCCTTGGGTGGTTACAATCCAATAAGAAAAGATACAGCACATTTCAGATTTCAAATAAATTGGGATGTGAAATCAGACTTGCCCAGTACTGTACTAATGAAACCAACCCCCCCCCCCAAAAAAAACACACACTGTTCAGCACCCATTCAGAATCATTTATTTTAATTATGCCTGCAATAGTCATTTAGGATTTAAAAAAAAAAATGATGGAATACTCTCCAAATGGAAAATCTCTTTGTTATGACATAGATGATTTAAACCTGAATTTAAAAAGGCACATTTTCAACTTTTTGTGGTCGGTCTTACTCCAATGGCTAGATTAATGTAAAAGGCTCATAATTGATATTCTATAGATAGTGGTTAATGGAAACTGTTCAGTAATCTCAAGGGACTGTAAAATGAAAAAGTTACTGCGTATGGAAACTAGGTTTAATTATTTCCATCACTCATACAGTAGCGAGGACCTGTTTGCATTTCTTCCAAGAACTGACCTCTGCAGAAAGTCAAGCCTCAAATAAGTAAAACAAGATTGTTTAAATAATAAGTAAGATTGCTATCTCAATCTATCTCTTTCTATCTATAATCACTCTGTCTCTCTATTTCTCTCTCTATATAATTATATTTTAAAATAAGTAATTTGCTTCAGATGATACTTCATGGGCTTTCTAAATGTTAAACCCGTCTAGCTACTGTGAGACAATGCACTTCTAAGAATTGAATTCAGCTTATTCAGTCATCTGTGTTACAGCTCTTTCTTGCATCATAAGCATTCTGCTTTTACTAGAGCTTTTCAAGCTGTGGGCATCTGAAAACACTTTCTAAAGTAAGTGTAGATGCACAGTCTGCAGTCGACAAATGTCAAATAAAGCCTATACTCAAAGAAAAAAAAAAACTTCATTTCCTGTGTGGTTCTTGTCTCATATATGGTTATTAAAGTTGATGGAACAAAGTGCTGACTGCAAGTAATCCACCACAGGGAACTCTAACCTTTCCAGCCTAATGAATGAATATCACTAAATTTAGCGCCTTGGGACACCTGTTACCATTAGTAACGGAACCATAAATAATAGTTGTATTTATTTTACAGGCCCTCTACATGTTCTTTGCCTTGGCTATTATTTGTGATGACTTCTTTGTTCCATCGTTGGAACAAATCTGTGCGGTATGTACAAGTTAAGAAACAATCATGTTTGTTTGTGGTGAGCAGGTAATACACAGTATGAAAGATGGCTAAGAAGTTAGGCAAAAGTCATATTCAGAAAGGGTGTCAAATACTGATCACTTACAAATAACAATACCTTCAAACCCGCACTTTTAAGAAGATACAACACATTATAATGGGTTATTTTTATAGTTTCATACTTATTGACATCAAGATCTTCCAAGTCCATGCTTGAGTGAGGGGAGCTTAAATGCAAATCTCATACGTACTGCCTCTGCAACTTCATTTCAGATGACAGCTTCGTATTTTACAGTCATGGAAACTCCTAGGAAAATATAACTGCACCTTTCTCTATGTCCTAAGATGACGACGAGATTGTGATCATGTGACTTTTTTAGGTTTCGGGGGCGGGGGTGCTTTTAAATATTGGCTTCATGTTCGGTACACAACTGTATTGTAAGGTTCTATTCCTCAGGGCTCCGTGGCTGTTCTACAGAAGTGTTATCTTGGACATAGCCAATATATTTTGTCTCTACAGAAACTCCACCTGAGTGAAGATGTAGCCGGGGCCACTTTCATGGCTGCTGGGAGTTCAGCACCAGAGCTCTTCGCTTCAGTCATAGGTATAATACCATTTCAAAGTGATTGCAACCAACAAAATAAGGCCAAAAGCGTTCCGGTTTTGCCCTTCCAGAGGTTTCTAATGGACAGTTTCTGAAGAAACGAGTGTTTTACAGAACTGGTACACCATTAAAGAAACCAATTAAAGAAAGTTCTCATTTTCCATGCATGCCTAATTCTAGGTCATTTCACAAGTGTGTTAGTCTGAAGGCATGTGAGTTAATAATTGAAGCATATTTGCTAGAACAGGACCCACACCCTGAAAGTAACTGTACATGTGAGACTGGTATAACATATTTGAAGTTCACATCGGATATGAGTGTATGGAATTGTTGTGGTGGCTGCAGTCACTTTGAGATTGTGAGGATGCACTGGTACACCTTTTGAAGAGATGCAGGATCTGCAATCCTTTCCATTTTGTTACAATCACAATACAAATGCCAACTTAAACTGTGCTCTGTACAACTAACCACATTTACCTGCCACTGTATAGGATGTTAACTATGTGATTTGAATTCACAAACCTTACTAGAGGCCACTTTAATTACCTCTGCTCATATGATGTGAATAGAAGTGTCAAGTCCCTCCATGTATACAAAAAATATAAATGCTAACGTGGAATGCGAGTGCCCCATTCTATCAGTTTCAAACTCGTGCTTCTCGTCACCATCATTTGGAAACATTATCACAGCTATTTTTCAGTGATTTTGATTTTATTTTATGTTTTTAATATTTTTTCTGATAAGTGAGTATGGTAAATGCTAGGTGTTTTGTTTCAACATACATAAGTGCAATGCTATTCTTACACTGGAAGATATTTGATATTAAGGTACATTATGGTAACTCTCATACTTTTTCATCTATGACTTGCTTTTAATGTTTAACTAACCCCATACAGATTTTCCACCTGGGTGTACGTCAATTACATTTCACTTTTGTATCGGTCACATTACAGCTATAATACCCGGTGATTTAGAAAGTAAGTTTACCACATCAATGCACCATATCATTGATATATAAAAGTGAAAAGTATATAAAGAAGGGAGAAATTACAGGTAATACAGATTTGAAAGAAACAATTTCCTTAAAGGAAGTTCAATATTTTAAGTATGTTTTAATTTTTTTAAAGCCATGAAATTATAATCCCAAAATGTATAGTATTCCACATAATAGGCTATGTACTTTTTATACAACACCGATACTGTATCATGTATGTAACAGCCCTGAGTGTAATACACTGCATACTGTGTCCTGTGCAGTGTCACCTTCCCTCCACAGACAGGTGATTTAAAAAGGACAGGAGTGCTGTTCCTGAACAGTACTTTACTGGATCTTGAGTTCCTGCTTGATTACATTTGGAGAAAGCCAATGCAGACTGAAGATCAACATCCCTGACAGTCGTGGGCTGGATACAGTCATTGACTTTGTTTGTGATTCTCCAGGTGTCTTCATCACCCATGGGGATGTGGGCGTAGGAACCATTGTTGGCTCGGCAGTATTCAACATTTTGTGCATAATTGGCGTCTGTGGAATTTTTGCAGGGCAGGTATGTTCTCTTTCGTTTAAGACTTTCTTTTTAATTTCTTTTCCCTCCTGGGTGCTGCAGGAAGACCAATTCCTTCAGTGAACGCCACGCAGCAAGTCACAGTGATGCTAAAAATGATCTAGCATATGGTGGTGTTTATCAACCAGAACAACAATTGGCCAACTTTTCAATGCATTTACTGTTTCATATGTGTGCGATAGCATCATAACCATACCAACCAAGTGTTTTCCAGCAAGAATTGTATATATACAGTACTGTGCAAAAGTTTTAGGCAGGTGTGAAAAAATGCTGTAAAGTAAGAATGCTTTCAAAAATAGACATGTTAATAGTTTATATTTATCAATTAACAAAATGCAAAGTGAGTGAACAGAAGAAAAATCTACATCAAATCAATATTTGGTGTGACCACCCTTTGCCTTCAAAACAGCATCAATTCTTCTAGGTACACTTGCACACAGTTTTTGAAGGAACTCGGCAGGTAGGTTGGCCCAAACATCTTGGAGAACTAACCACAGTTCTTCTGTGGATTTAGGCAGCCTCAGTTGCTTCTCTCTCTTCATGTAATCCCAGACAGACTCGATGATGTTGAGATCAGGGCTCTGTGGGGGCCATACCATCACTTCCAGGACTCCTTGTTCTTCTTTACGCTGAAGATAGTTCTTAATGACTTTCGCTGTATGTTTGGGGTCGTTGTCAAGCTTCAGAATAAATTTGGGGCCAATCAGATGCCTCCCTGATGGTATTGCATGATGGATAAGTATCTGCCTGTACTTCTCAGCATTGAGGAGACCATTAATTCTGACCAAATCCCCCAACTCCATTTGCAGAAATGCAGCCCCAAACTTGCAAGGAACCTCCACCATGCTTCACTGTTGCCTGCAGACACTCATTCGTGTACCGCTCTCCAGCCCTTCGGCGAACAAACTGCCTTCTGCTACAGCCAAATATTTCAAATTTTGACTCATCAGTCCAGAGCACCTGCTGCCATTTTTCTGCACCCCAGTTCCTGTGTTTTGGTGCATAGTTGAGTCGCTTGGCCTTGTTTCCACGTCGGAGGTATGGCTTTTTGGCCACAAGTCTTCCATGAAGGCCACTTCTGACCAGACTTCTCCGGACAGTAGATGGGTGTACCAAGGTCCCACTGTTTTCTGCCAATTCTGAGCTGATGGCACTGCTGGACATCTTCTGATTGCGAAGGGAAGTAAGCATGATGTGTCTTTCATCTGCTGCAGTAAGTTTCCTTGGCCGACCACTGCGTCTACGGTCCTCAACGTTGCCCGTTTCTTTGTGCTTCTTCAAAAGAGCTTGGACAGCACATCTGGAAACCCCTGTCTGCCTTGAAATTTCTGCCTGGGAGAGACCTTGCTGATGCAGTATAACTACCTTGTGTCTTGTTGCTGTGCTCAGTCTTGCCATGGTGTATGACTTTTGACAGTAAACTGTCTTCAGCAACCTCACCTTGTTAGCTGAGTTTGGCTGTTCCTCACCCAGTTTTATTCCTCCTACACAGCTGTTTCTGTTTCAGTTAATGATTGTGCTTCAACCTACATATTGAATTGATGATCATTAGCACCTGTTTGGTATAATTGTTTAATCATACACCTGACTATATGCCTACAAAATCCCTGACTTTGTGCAAGTGTACCGAGAAGAATTGATGCTGTTTTGAAGGCAAAGGGTGGTCACACCAAATATGGATTTGATTTAGATTTTTCTTCTGTTCACTCACTTTGCATTTAGTTAATTGATAAATATAATCTATTAACATGTCTATTTTTGAAAGCATTCTTACTTTACAGCATTTTTTCACACCTGCCTAAAACTTTTGCACAGTACTGTATATTTTATCACACAGTTGTGAAGTACCTTGTTAAAAATCCATGAATCAATCAATGAAAACTTGAATTCTGTCCACACCACAAAACTCCATATCATTTGGAACAGCTAGACCTGGACCCTTTTTAGGGCAATCTTGAAAATGCTTACAGAAATGATGCTTTCTCTGTGGAAGGCCTGAGGCATCATTGATGTTAAATATTTAGCACATTCACACTCACTCTGGTGTCAGTGCTGTGCAACACTTGCATCTCACTAACTTGGTTTTGCCTACACTCACAAACCCTAGCGTTGTAAATGCAAACTTCCCAAAGGGCAGTGGGTAGCAAGAGGATACATCTATAATGTACACCTGACTCTTTAATACTCATCTTGCAGTCCAAAATACACTATAGCCTACATAATACATACCACTTTACTGTAATTTTGTCTGGGTCTTCTGTGCTATCATAACATCTAAATATTACAAAATTCTGTGCAATGTTTGCAGGTGTGTGTGGTTTTTTGTTTGTTTTTTAAATAACATCTGGATCTCCCTGATATGGTTCAAGCCTACCTATTGCCCAGCCCTTACAATGGTTTTTAAAAGATGTTATCTCTCCTAGACCTGTGTGTGGGTCTGCAGTGTTGAAATAGTGAACTGGAAAATGTCAGTTAAATGCTTATGTTGGACAAAACATGTGTTGAGCAGGTGGAATTTGTCATTCATTTGCTTGTAAACCAAAAATGTCAGAATATGAAGTCAAGGTATCTTGTGGCACTCGCTAGAATTAGGTGCTGGGTAAATTAAGTATATATGCAACCAAGTATCCACACACTTAGGATTGGTTAACCAGATTCTTTTTAACTTGTATTTTGTGCAGCATCAAGATTAAAGTCAAATCAACGATCTGGTGCCATGCACCTTCATCAGGATTACAACACATAGAAGTCAGAGCCATTGAGAATAAAATTGTGCAATAGCTGTGGAAAGGAACAGCCTCTCAGAAAAGTGTGCCTTTTACTGGAGGAACCTCAATGCTAGCAGCCATGCTGAGCTGTTGGCATTACATTGTAATCCCCCAAAAAGATTTCAATCGCTTGCTCAACAGTGAAATAGTACTTGCTGTAGCACTTAATGTCACATAGCACATTCTGTTCAGAGCTTGAAGGATTTGGCCGCCTTACTTCTGTGAAGAAGTTGACCTCTATTGATTTTTAACAGGAAAAGTTTAATCTCAAAAATGGTAATACCCAGGATGAAAGTCAAAGGCAGCTTTTTTGCACATTACACAAATTGTAAAATATGGCAATGATTGGGAACCTTTGGCAGATCCGGACTCTCGAGTATTGGGGAACTTAAATGTGTGGTCTTTGATGCTGGTGTAATTATCCGATGCGCGGGTTGTTTGTGTTGTGTCAGTCTTTCTTGTAATTAACTTAGCTGGTGAAGGAAAATAACACAAAAAACAAAAGCTTCAATTACCCCAGTGCTGAGATGTTACAAGCACATTCATGCTAGTGTTTTCTAATTAATCTCTTAAGAGAAGTGTATGTAAATCCTGAAAATCTCTGTAGCACATATTTTGTAAGACGTCGACTCTGCAAAATGGGAGTAATTACTTTAGTGTTTTGTTTCTCCACTTTTAGATGGATTCTAGCTGGAAAATTACTTTTTTGTGCATGTAATTGGAAATCAATTTGAGATGCTGTTCCATGTGGACTATAGTGTTTATTGTGCAGTAAGACAGAAATAGATTCACACTGCAGAGAAGTAGGATACAATAGCTTGTCGCTTGTATGTGAGCATAGATTCAATCAAAATGATGGTGCCACCAAAATAATGTTGAAGTATGCAGTAAATGCATGCACTGTTTAGCAGATTTAATTATTAAATTCACATTTTAAAATCCCATGCATGCTGAACCAGTATAAGGAAGATTACAGAGCAAGTGGTCTGTCCTCATGCCCCCTCTTCTCTTGCAGGTCGTTGTGCTCACGTGGTGGTCCGTGTTTCGAGATTCACTTTACTACACTTTCTCAGTGCTAGCACTAATTGCGGTAAGTTCACAACACCAGTATTGTATTTTTTTTTTTTTTAATAGGCGACTATACATTGGAAACTGGTTAATGATGTATAATAATAATAAGGTTGATGATAAAACTTCAAACCTCTATCACATAGTTCACGGGCACAACAAAACACCATTGATACCAACTCACATAATTCATACCTCCCAAATATTGACAGTTTTGCAAGGTTATACAGGTACTTTCTGTGTATTGCGTTCTACTGTAATGTACTTTACTAGTCGCAGTTTCTCTTGTTGTAATGAGTGTATAGGCTGGTGTACACTAACTGGTTCTCGTTTTTGATTTGCTGCACCGTGCTCCTACCTGGTTTCTGACGCAACAAGCAACACGAGAGAGCTTACGTATTTAAGTGTGATGCAACTATTCAACGAACATGGTTATAGAACTTAAAAAGAGCAATAAGAAAATGGCTTCAGTAACGCTTGTGCCATCGACATCTCAGAGGCTTACTGCTTGTTCAAAAAGTCTTATTTACTCAACAAAGCATCAAAGAACTGCTATATCTTTACACACATACAAGCCAAAGCAGGCAATACATTTTATTTTATTTATTTATGTACACTTTTTACCATTATAGTGCAGCACTGAAATAGGATTTTCTGTTTAAAAATAAGCTCAAGCAGGCATTCATTTTTTTCTGTTTTTGTATTCCATTTATATAATTGTGTATTACTGTACTGATTTTGCACTTTATTTAAGTTATACAGTACTTTTTTTGGTTTTATTTCACATGCAGGCTATTTGCCACAGTGTTCAATAAATATGATCAGCAAAACCAAATGCTTATTTTCACTGCCAATCTGTAGGTATGTTGTACCCAGGGATTACTGTAATATACCCCCAAACTGAACAGATAAGGCTGCGATTTTATCTCTGGTTTCTGGTGAAAATTATAAATCATTTGTCACCAGAAACCCAAAATATAATTCCAGCCTTATTATGCACAGTTGGGTCTACATTACTCCTAGTTTTTGTCACTTTTGATTAATATTTTTGTAATGTGTAGTGACATCAGTATGACTCATTCCACAATAGGTCATACAAATACATACAGCAGTAGTGCTGAATACAAAGTAGTGTGCACCTTATTTATTTTGTAATGATAGTTAGAAATAATTTTATTAATGTTGTTGTTGCTGAATCATCCATCAAAACCTCACTTCACTAATCAAGTCTTGGTACACCTGTTAGGACAGCTTTGCTTTCATTTACCATTTATCATCTCAAAATATAAAAAAATAAGGCTGTGGTGTAGTTCTAGCATTGATATAGGTGGTACCCCCTATAGTGTTTACACGTGTGCATCTGTGCAGTGCGGTTGTAGCTAGTTCTCAATACATAACCCCTGACCTGCTCTTACCTTAACCAACTCAGTACACACTGCAGAATGCCTTAAGCAATCCCATTGCTGTTGATGTGCAAGACCTATCCACACTGGGAATGCAGCCTATATTGCGACTCAGCAGTGCGGCGTTCTGTCAGACTGCTCTTGTGTTGCTGTATTTTCATTATTATTGTTATTATTATTATTATTATTATTATTATTATTATTATTATTAGTTTATTTAGCAGACGCCTTTATCCAAGGCGGCTTACAGAGACTAGGGTGTGTGAACTATGCATCAGCTGCAGAGTCACTTACAACTACGTCTCACCCGAAAGACGGAGCACAAGGAGGTTAAGTGACTTGCTCAAGGTCACACAGTGAGTCAGTGGCTGAGGTGGGATTCGAACCAGGGACTTTCTGGTTACAAGCCCTTTTCTTTAACCACTGGACCACACATTATTATTATTATTATTATTATTATTATTATTATTATTATTATTAATAATAATAATAATAATAATAATAATAATAATAATAATATTATCCCCAATTCTGTGGGTGTCGACAAAGGAGGCAGTGAAGGGAAACAACACAACAAGGAGGGCTGCGGGCCCTGCTGGAACTGTGATTGACAGCAGCTTGTCATTCGACACACTTCTGGCAAATCAAATCCATTGCCAATTGCCAAGAAAATGAGCTAGTGGGTCGTTTTTAAAAAGATTGTATTTATGCAAAGTACATGCATTCTGTGGATGATTATGTAAACGTATCCCTGTGGTGAAGTGTAAATAGGGGCAACAGAATAGGTTATCCTTGTATTAGTAAAGGGGGGAGGGGTAGCATGAACACCTGCAATATGTACCAATCCTGTTGTGTAAGCTGGCTGTCCTTCACATGACTGATTCATGTGTTATGTGAGTGGAATCTCTGAGATGATGTATTATGTATAACAGTTGCATGTTTTTGTCTTCAATCAGATTAAGTCTTGATGGGCTAGACAGAAGATCAGACACAGCCTAGTGTTATCCTGAGTGACAGCATTAAAAAAGCTTGCCCTAGTGTGTAAGACTAGTGTCACTAGGGACACTGCTGCCAAGTGTGGTAACACAGTCTGTGCTGCAGGGATTAGGAACAGTGCCCCCTAGTGTAGGGGTTATTCAGTAGTTTAAACTAATATTGTGTAATGTTTAATCTATGTGTGTTGCTGTGCGGTTGAATTCATGTGTGCTTTGAGTTTTAAATCTCCCTGACTTTCTCAATAGCAGAGGGCCAGAAAGCTCATGTTATCTACAGCCCCTTAAGCCTCCCACATACTGTTGTCATCGTCTCCATCTGCAGCATTTCTAGATGTTTCGGAATATGGGATTACACACCATACATCTCAACTCCTTTATACACCTTAATAGATACCAGATTTTAAAAACATGCTGCATTTACCAAGCTCTTATAAATTACACCTTTTTTGGGGGTGGTGACTCCTGTGTGGTCACATTTGACTAAATTCACTGTGGGGTTTAACATTTTTCTGTGGGCCTCAGACCCCCATAACCCTGGGCTAGTCTCCAGCCCTAATTAGTGATCTTTTAATACTGCTTTGTTTTTTTTTTTTCAGTGTATTTATGATGAACAAATCGACTGGTGAGTTCCCCTCCCTTTTTTATTATTTCTGTATGCGATGCAGCAGTTCTTCTTGTGAGGCTGGCTTGATTTCCCAATTGTTGTTGTTCTGACCTGTCAGCACCCACTTCATCCATTTTATTTATTTTTTTCTTCAGGTGGGAAGCCCTGATTCTCATACTCATGTATGCTGGCTACATACTAATCATGAAGTAAGTGCTTTGCTCCCTTAGAGCAGAGAACCTGACAGTTTTCTCTGTTCGCCATTAATCACTACCAGACCTTTTATTCCTTCTACTGAAAAGTTTTGCGCCTGATTTTATATACAGGATTTAAAAAATAAAAAGACAAACAGCAGGGAGTTTATGTGAAAAGAGGAGTCCTGATCAAATTAATGACAATTACAAATGTGAAGATGCACAGCTGTATTAAAAAAGATCTCCAAACAGCGAATGATCTTTTACCGATTCAACACTTACTGTTTATCCTTTACTTAAAGTCGGTTATAAGTTGGAGTGGCAGCATTTTATATTTGGTTAGTTCTTTGAAATAGACCCCAGTTTGTTAAATTCAAGCTACAGTAGAAAGGGAAAGAAAGAAAGGATACAGGCTTATAGCGGCAGACTATCATAGACGGTGCCTCAAAAGACTTTAAGTTTCTACTTTTTAGACGGAATGTATTTATTTGCGAATTCATTACTAATATATATATTTTTTTTTTTGCATGTGTCTGTGTAGATTTAACACAAGTTTGCAGATTTTTTTCACTGCCAAGGTGGGGAAGAACATAGCCAACGGTGGCACAGTGAGCAACGAAACGGAGGATGGTAATGCTTGTTATGACATTAGGTGGGATGACCCATCACTGCCATTACTGAGGAAAGGTAAGGGTAATCAGACAGGCTGATTTTACAAAAGGTCAATTGGGTGCAATTTTATGCTCTCCACATGTCATGAAGCAGACCTTATTGGTAACCCAGTTTGTTTACGTTCCTAAAAAAATAGTTTCAGCCAGCAAACAAAATATTGACCTACTGTCGATTTTTAATCTGAAATATCTTTGGATAGAATTACATTGGAATGAAAAAGAGAATATGATCTCCTTTTTCTGTCTGGATGGTTGCCAACTAAGTTCCAAATAGCAGCTGCTAAGAGCAGTATCATACAAGTGTGTCCAAACATTTGATTTAGGAAAACAAGGTAGTCCTATACTGCGGTTACCAAGGCGAGATGCATTATAAAACTGCCATTGCACATTTACTTTACTCACAACTGGTAGCCAGCAGTGAAGCTGCGTGCAGACTGGAACCCATTTAATAATCCATACATACAGATGTAACAGGAAAGTG
The DNA here is from genome assembly GCA_030684275.1 of Acipenser oxyrinchus oxyrinchus. Lineage (NCBI taxonomy): Eukaryota > Metazoa > Chordata > Actinopteri > Acipenseriformes > Acipenseridae > Acipenser > Acipenser oxyrinchus. Next base: position 6,941,667 of record CM060269.1, read on the forward strand.
GCTTTTTACTGGAGCCTTTGTAAAGAGTAGCTTTATATAGAAAGCCTGTTATGTCTGCGAACAATTCCTCAACTCTGGTAAAAGCACCTTTTAACGTAGACCTTTTCAAAAGAATAAAAAAGAGGTCTGGATAGATAATCATAACTCATAATGAATGTAAACATTATAAAAAGGGAACAGTAAGAAAAAAAACATGAAATACTGTAATTGTGGCTCCTAATTCATTATTTCTTTCTAAAACTGCATTCCAGATTTAACAGAAAGCCATTGGTCTCTCTCTGTAAATGTTGTGTGTTTTCTCTGTCAGATTCTTTTGGCTATCGAGGCGCTGACTGTGCACTGTATATGACTTCTGCTTGTAAACATCTCCTAAGCTACGGCTTTCTCTTGCTTCTGATTAGCTTTGCAGCCCTGAGGGGGAAACAAACACAAACCTTGCTATGTGTTCTCCGTTTTCAGTTCACTCACAGATACAGTACCTGCTTCTATTTTCAATTCTCTAACTAATCTTTCAATGACGCCTGTCTGTTTAGCCTTACTAAAATTGTTGTTGCTTGTGTGTTCCAGTGCCTTGATGTGATGTTACGTATTGTGCAGTGTGTTTTTTTTTCTTGTTGCCTTTTCCTACTTTAAATGTACTGTACTATAATTGGGGCTGTTTTTACTTGTTGCTCAAAAAAGCAAAACAGAATATTACCTTTTGGATTCATCTGCATGTGTAGAATTTTGCTTTTTATTCCGAGCCTTGTGAGGTGTGTTTTGGATTTTTAAAAATATAATGGTAGAAATTAAAGAAATATTACCATGCTATTGGAAGGTCTCTAACAAGAAAATAATTAGACGGTGCTCCTAGGCCTGCCACAATGTTAAAATATTAATTTGAGATATTGACACAGGCGAGTTCAGTTGTGACAGACTGTACTGCATGAAAATTGTGGCAAAATTATTCCTGGGGGGGGGGGGGGGGGGTATTTTCACTGAAAAAGCCTCAAGACCCATCTAGTCAAGAGTTAGTGGAGTAATGGCATTCTATAGTATTTGTTTGTGACTGCTACACAGTCCTCCTGTTGTAGTGAATTAACAACAAGGACTTCCTTACCTGTTACCCATCAGTAAATGTCAAGTTCTGTAATCAGGACTTGAGGAATCCCTTCTGAGTTCAAATCTCTCCTGAATACAGGATTGTTTTCCATAGAAACCCTCCAAGATCATGGCACTAGTCTTTTCAATAGGCTTTGGTTTTATAAAATAAAAAGTCATTATGCCTGGTAATGACGATGTTCTCTGATGTCAAGGATTGGATGGGCAAACTAGCTTGCGATCTCTACAGGGCAAGAGACTCTCGCCAGAAGTAAGCGAGGGAAGCCATCATTGCCACTACTTAAACATCTCTGTAAATCAAGTCTTTAGTTAGAGCAGTCATTCTGCCACCTTAATTGAGCATTGAATTTATTCTGATTGGTCTATTGTTTTTTTAATTGTATTTTAACTGCTCTATAAAAATGATCCTTGCAGAGTAATTTGTAGCCAAATAGGCCATGAGCTCTCTAACAATTGTCCAATTGTGGGAGTTATGAGTTTTACAGTATTAAATAGAGAATATTCTTTCCCTGCCACACCAGTAAAATCAAGTCTCAGAAGTGCATAACAGTAGAGCAGATAGCAAGCATAACCTGTAGCAACATGGTGGCAACATTTGAATTGGGAGAGAATTGAGACCCCATCCACTCTAATGGTACCCTGTTCAGCATCTTGAAGTTGACAACCCAATCTTTGGAATACTATTTAATATAAATGGTCCTGCACAAGAAGTTGTGCAGTTAGCCTGAGGTTAAAGGTATGTTCATTTCAAAGCTGTCTGAAATGGGGTGTTTAAGACGCAACCGTTACCTTTATAAAGTACAGCAAATGGTTTTACACTAGATTTTGAGACCACAAAGGTTTTGTCTTTAGGTGAGTAACAGAAGGTAAAGAAAGCTCATCTTACAGATCAGTAATGTCAGTTAAATGTGTGTGGTAGATCTCTTCTGTTTACTCCCCCTGCTTTTCATTTCTTGGCTTGGTTTATTTTGAAGCCGTTTTAGTTGCAACCTTGCGTGGTTCTGTGAGCTGACTCTCTTTTAAACTAACTCTGGCATTGTGATCGATAGTGAAAATGAGGAAGACATACAGCAAGAACTCTGTAATGATGGTGGACGAGATCATCTGCTCCAGCCCTCCCAAGTTAAGGTTCCCCGAAGCAGGCCTGCGAATCATGATAACCAACCACTTCGGACCCAAGACAAGATTACGCATGGCGAGCAGGTTAATCATTAATGAGGTGTGTGGTCTCTTCTATTCTTAGTGCTGTCTTGTGTAAGAGTTTTAGTGGTGCTCGTGGGAAAACTGGCTTCAGTTTGTTTAAAATATCGGCAGCAAGTGAGTGAAGGTAAGACTTTATAAGAAAAAAAGTGATGAAACGTTCATCTAATTGACCAGTCTGTTAGACAGATGATTTGACAAAGTGTTGTGCCTTTTTTTTTGCGCCGATACCTAAAGTTTTACTTCCAGAGTTTATAAATGAGTGGATGTATTAAAAAGGTACAAACTTGTTTGGGAAAGGGGTACATTTGGAGAATTTTCAAGTAGAAAGAAACAATTGACAAATTTTAGAAAAATCTGACCAAATATCCTTCACATACATAGGGAATTCATGCCTATTGATAACTATTTATATTACATGGCTGTTGAAGCAAAGCCCTGCCATCAGTACTGCATACGCTTTATAGTTACCTAAAATATTGTGAGCCTGGGCCTTGCTCTCTTGATATGTATCTCCCCTAATATTAAAATCTTACATAACCCTGACCTTTTGAAAAACATACTTTGATTTAAATTAGTCTAATCAGTAAATGCACTCATTTAATATAGCTAACTTGTTTTTAATAAATGCGAGCAGGTTGTTTTTAATGGGTGTGTTTTTCTATAATTGTTAGCTGCAGCTGGCTGTCTCCTGCTAGTTTGCCTCAAGGGCCCTCTCCTGCTTATGTAACAACATGTAACTGCTTTTTTATTGATGTAGAATTATTGTTTTGTTGGCTTTTCTAAGACAGCGAATGTTAGTGAATGAAAACCTAATTATTGTAGCAATAGGGAGGTAAGACGTTATACCAAGGTCCTAAAGATATGAAATAAGGAATAAGAAAGGTATCTGTATAAGAACATAATTCTCTCATTTAATGTCTATTGCATTATGGCATTGGGGTGTGAGGAAAGAGCATAGTAAAGGGTAATAAAGCATGATTAAGCTCAGGCAAGCATGATGATCCAGATCATTAAAAGGGCCCGTGACTTATTCACTAGCATCTCAGGCCAGTTGCTTCTGGATACTAGGGTTCGAGCAGCAAGTGAAATTGGTTTTGTGGTCGCTACTTAGCCCTCAGCTGGCATGACTAATTGACAGAGATCTGGATTGAGGTGAGTTTGCACAGCTGTGAAGGGATTAACAAGCGGCAGAGGAGAAAAAAGTCCCAGAGGTACACTAGATCTGCACTGAAACATGACTTTAAGATCTAGAACCTCTCTTTTTAGATGGCTATCATACATCTAGTTGACTGAGATTCTTATTGATTTAAGTACATATTCAGTAATACTAGAAGAAACAAGGTTTATGTAAACAAATTGTTTCCACAAATCATCTTGTCGCGTGTTGTTCTCTGGTATATGAATTTGTTTCTTGTGTTGCTGAAGTGGTGGTAGTATGCACAACTTGGAATAGTCATTGACTTCAATAATATGAAAATAATGCTGTCTTTTGTATTTAATAAATGTTAGTGTTATGAATGTAATACTTTACTACACCATTTACTACACCACATTTAAGTGATGGTTCTGGTTCTGTCTCGGTGGGTCTGGAAACATCATCAGTTTTCTCAATGCCAGCTCACTGTAGTCACGCTTTAGAACTTTTTAATCTGCCAGCCGGTTTAGCTGAAATGTCAGGCGTAGGCCTGGAAGCTTCCACCCGTTTCAATTCTCCATTTTATGTGTTGTGTCCTTCCCAGAATGTTTCACGAACAGCAGGCATCTCCTCACAAGTGTGAAATTTAATTCCTTTCCTTGCCTGTAGTTCTACTTTAACAAAAGTTGCGTTCAGAGCTACAAATAGTTGGATTAAAGGCTTAAACCTTGAACTGTTCTTTTCAAAAATGAGTTTGCTGTGAAGGTTGACAGATACATATTTCAAACAGGCACTGTAGGTTGTTGGAAATGCTTTGATGCTGTGTATTCAGTGTACTGAATGATGGTGTCATTGGAAGGACAGTAAAAATGTGTATTTCTAAAACGGGTCTTTAGAAAAAGAGGTTGGCATGCCTTGGTGTCTTCTGTGGCTATTGTTTTAGAATGTATCAAAGCAAATAGGTTGCAAGGACACAGCGTGATGCTTTGACACCATTCATGATGCGATCAGAGCTCCTCTTTGACCTTCCAGGATTCCAAGACAATATTGGGGGAGTGGGGCTGGGATGAAAATTTCCAGGAATTCTCTGCTTACAAAGATGTGTAATGTGTTTTGTTTTCCCAGCGTCAGAGGCTGATCCAGGCTGCCAATGGGGTGGATAATGGAGATTTGGAAGGGAAGCACGACAACATAGAAAATGGAAATGTTCCCGAGGATAAACAAGGCGAAGATGATGAGCCTGACCTGAGCTCTCCATTTTCTATACCAGGTAAGCCTAGAATCGATCGCCAACACAGGCAAAAACATCATCTTCCCAACACTGACCAGCCAAAATATTTGAGAATGAACTTGACCCTTTTAAGTACACAAATATATATTTGCAAAACACGCGCTGTATTTATGTAATTTGATACACTGCATTTAGACTTCACTTTTGCTCTTAACAACATTAGAGTAAGTTCTTATAATGTAGTCAAGGAGAAAATTAAAATAGCCTTATGAAGTTGCATGCAATCCACTCTGCTTTTCCGATTCTGGACTTGTCATGATCCCATGGTGTTCCAGATACACAGATTTCAATCGGTGGTCTATTTTCAGTACTGATTGTTCACACGGGACACTCATCTTAACTTGCTTGGTACTATTAGTGGACAGTTGTAAGTCTTTCCTATTAATGGCTAAATCCACTCAGCAGAAGTGCCTCTTAAGTGGCAGTAATGCTAGAGGTTGACATTATGTAGACATCTGTCTGCTGGTAACTGGGCTGAGGAAAAAACAAATCGCAACCCCAGAACACAGATTAAATTGAAAGCACTCTTAATATGTAGTGCATAACAGAAACTGTGAAATGTAACTGTATGTATTTCCTCTATATTTAAATAAAGCACTTACATCTACAAATCATGAAAAATCTATCTAATTACTAAAATTATACAACTCATTTTATAGTATTAGTCATTTATTTATGTGTCTCAATAGTTGTATGGTAGTGTAAATTCAAACACCTACACAAGCCTTAAATAAGTGCTTGTCAAGGTGTTAACCCTCCTTTCTCACTTCCATATTAACACCAGCAATATAATCACAGCCCCCTATTTCTTCTATTGGAGATATTTAGTTGTTTGCTTGTATTTTATACTTCAAAGTCAACAATAGAGATGAAAAGATACTGCTGCTACTTAATCACTTCATGTGGTTCAGACTCACTCAGTGGTCTAGCTTCGGTCAGACCATGTGACTTACACTAAAGTTACCAGGATGCAGCAGTTTATAGCGTTCGTATTTAATATTCAAATGTAGAATTAATGTACAAAAAACAAGCAAAGAACCAAAAGAATCTTGTCACAATAGAGGGACCAGTTATAATGTTAAAGCTAACAAGAGGTAAGATTAAAAAAAATCCTAAGAGCAAAGCATGTGTCTCCACATGCTACTTGCTAAACGGGACTACAAACCTAACATATTCGCTGGCAGCTTAAGATGCAGTAAATGTTTAGTTTCTACTGGGATACATATTATTAAAACAATAGCCCTGAAGCATTCAGTCAGTCCAGGTCAGTCTTTCTTCTATACTAGAATTCACCTTGTTAAGAAGCTGCTACCTGTGAGTGCTAAACTTGCCTTTGACCAGTATGCTACACGAATTGACTAGTTTAAATAAAGCAACCCCAAACCCCCATCTAATTGGCATACCTCCCCTCTGAGAACGGCAACCCTTTGTAGCGTGCGTGAGCTTTCAGCCTTGAGAACTATTTTAGTGATCTGAGACTCTTACATAATATCTTCAGGTCCTTGTTCAAACGAGCATAAATTTTAATAAGCAGCAATCTTGTAGCTCTGTATTACTCTTCAAAGATTAAATAACGTAATAATACAGATTTAATTAATACTCTAGAGAGCAATGCATCCTACAAGATAAGAGTTACGGGGAAATGAGTCTGCAAGTCTTGCCATGAATCAGAAGAGAAATGCTCCCGGTGTTAGTATTGTAGTGTCTCCAGTGTAACTGCTAATTTAGTTGAGTGTTTACAATGCCAGGTTACAATCAAACAACCTGGGAGCTAAGTAGAGGAGCTCATTTAGCATCTGTCCGATTCTAATTGGATCAGGTAGCGTGTTTCTTAGGGCAATGCATGGATCAATACAAGGAGCTACCTGATCGATTCGGGGGAAGGTGGTGGGGGGGGAGGGGAGATGTCTGGTACTGTCATCCTGCCCTTCACAACAGAGTTTTGAAAGCTCAGTGTTAGAACAGTATACTGGTATGATTTGACAGAACTCAAACAGGTTGTTAATCTGAAAATGGGGTCTCTGAGGGTTATTTAAATTAAATTAAAACAGGAAGTGATTTAAGATGTTGAGCAGTGTGAGTTTGCCAGACTTCCTGTATTGTGTTTATCATGCCATCCCAATTGCTCCTACTGCATGATGTCTTTATCTGAAGAATACTTTTGGCATCCATTTGTTTTGGTCAATAAGTACCAACAGCTCTGCTGTTCTGTCTCTCTTTTTTCATCTTGCAGCTGGTTGTATGAATAAAGTGAAGTGGCTCTTCTCCTGGCCAGTGCTTCTCCTGCTGTATTTCACTGTCCCCAATTGCGCAAAGCCCAGATGGGAGAAATACTTCATGCTTAGTTTCATTCTGTCCACAGTGTGGATCGCTGTCTTCTCCTACTTTATGGTCTGGATGGTGAGTTAACCCGTTTCAATATGTAGGCAGTGGGGCATCTTTTCAATGCAAAATGTGCAAATTCATCTTGATATTATTACCAACTAGAAAATGTGGCTACGTACAGTATGTGTACTATATGTATATAAACAAACAAAAAATACACTCAATGTAATTACAATAAGAACTACAGTATTATTTTAAAACATCTGAAACAACATCTCATTAAAATTATTACAACTTTACTGTTCGGTAAGTTCTATATATATATAAAAAATGTTTATATATAACAGGAACTGTATAGGTTGTCAAAAACTCACTGGTATAGCATTTTACTTTATGCGTCTCCAAGCAACTCCCATTGTGTGTTGTATTGTAGGTTACTTCATCATTGTGATGCCCCCAACCACAGAGTTATTTTCCAGCATCTTTCTGTTTGTTTGCAGGTGACTGTGATTGGTTACACCCTTGGAATCCCAGATGTTATCATGGGCATCACATTTCTGGCAGCAGGAACCAGTGTGCCAGACTGCATGGCTAGTTTGATCGTTGCCCGACAAGGTAATTGTACTTTACTCGCACCCAAGTTAACAACGTAGATGTCCAATTTAGCACGCACACTGTGAAGTGTGCCAAGATGAAAAAATGTACCATGCTAACTCCTCCTTTTTATCTGAGTGACATGACCACATCAATAAAGTTTTTTGTTTCTAAATGGAAAGGAATTTGATTAACTTGTTGATGTGTTTTGTAAATTCACTTTAACACAATTTTTGCCTGGAACAATATACACTATTAATTAAAATGTCTCCTTATTCCAGGTCTTGGGGATATGGCAGTCTCTAATACAATAGGAAGCAACGTATTTGATATTTTGATTGGCCTTGGTCTACCATGGGGTTTGCAGACAATGGTTGTGCACTATGGATCAGTTGTAAGTAGGCCTTGGATGCCCGTAGTGATTTAGTTTAAAAACTATGAAATGGCCAAGTTATGCATGGCTTTGTGAAGATGGCATACCCTACTGCTATCAGGGGCACATTGCTCTAATTAGAATAATAGGCTTTAATTGAATACTTGTCTAGCTGTCTATAAAACCTTTTTTTTTTTTGTTGTTGTGTCAGTATTAATAATGGCCAAATAAAGGAGTATACTTTAGAAGGCAATATGTGGTTATGCTTTATTCAGAGGATAAGAGCTTGAGAGTTGGACCTTGTTTTAAATAATTGATTCTAACTATAATATATACTAATACGGAACCTTTGTGCCAATGTATGTTCCCTGAAATGTGCATTGAGCTGTAAAAAAAAAAAAAAAAAGAAGTCGTCTGCCACCAGAGGGCAGTTTAACCCAATAACTAAAATGGGTTGTGAGGAAATGTTTAATGGTTGCAGGATAGTTTAATTGTGAACTGAGATTTAGCATTAAAGACAGCTTTAGTCTGCAGAAAAAATGTAAGAGTATAAAATGTGCCTGTTGAAAGTGATATTAAGTCATGCTTGTTAGTATGCGTCTAACACTCCTGGATTTCTGTAGGTTAAAATCAACAGCAGAGGTCTGGTGTATTCAGTGGTACTATTATTGGGATCTGTTGGCCTTACGGTAAGTAAATTGTTACCATTGTGCACTCACTAACAATATACTACAATATTAAGCGTTTCCTAATAATATCTACACCTAACCATATTTAAGCATGTAAACCAGTTTTCACTGGAACTGGGGTTTTAATCAGACTCCCGGTTCAGAAGCATCGATTCCTCCGAGCCTGATCGGGTTTGACATGTAAACTCAGCACATTTTTGTTTTCAAATAAGTAATGTGCTTCTCTGTTTCATTGGCAGGTAATGGCTGTGCATATTAACAAGTGGAAGCTGGACAAAAAGCTGGGGGCGTACGTGCTGGTTCTATACGCCGTATTCCTGTGCTTCTCCGTCATGATAGAGTTCAACGTGTTCACCTTCGTCAACCTACCAATGTGCCGAGAGGACATTTAACCAGCCAGTCCCAGGGGGAGGAGATAGGAGAGGGGGAGGGTTGAACTGTATTAAGAGGCTTTTCATGGCCTTGTATTGTTTCACTTTTTCTACATTCCATCGCAGTGCAGCTTGTTGCGTTGTTCATAAGCTGCCAGTGTGAAACCATGTGTAAAACAGGGGCAGTATGTTGTTTTTTCTTTTCCTCTGTCAAGAGGCAGATTTGAGTTGGATTTGAAGTGTGTCCTGCCTTCCTCTTATGAAGAACAGAATCTGATACGTTTGTTTTTGGCAGGCGTCTACGGAAGAGCAGAAGTTCACGTTTCATTTTTCAGCACCTCTCTACTTCTCTCTTCTTTCGCTCCCTCCCTTTTTACACGTGTCCGGGCAACTGTGAAACCACTGGTTTTGTACATCAATGTTTTCTCATTTGGTGCCCGTAAAGAGACGGTTTCATTTTTCTTCGACCTTCATTCTTTCTAATTTTGGAATGCAAGTAATTTTCTCAGCGTCAAGGAGCCATGCAGCATGAAATATTTCCAATTACAGTTATTTCTACTGCTATCAGTAGATGGTGGTGATTTTTTTTTGTTTTTTGTATGCCTTGAAGTCCTTAGGCTGTATACATTCTGTCAAGCAGTGAAAGGGAACTTGATAGTTCTTCTGAATGATGGAACAGATTAGTAAAATGACCTAAAAAAGGTGATGTATCCAAGTTTATAATGTGCCATTCCACATAGGATTTGTGGATACAGTACCTAGCAATGTATGTTGATAGATTTAAAAAAAAAAAAAACTTTGTACAAATTGCAATCCTTTTCTTTAATTCGTACTCCTGCATATTATCCTACTATTGGAGGCAGTGTTTTTTTGAGAAGCAGCTTGTTGAAAACTGTAATTTTCTTTTGGTTTGGGACACGTCCCAGTTCTTCCTTGAGTGGTGCAATTATAAGTTGTGTGGTTTGTCATAATCTCACTTACCAAACTTGAAAGTGCTCACCAAAACGTTACAAGTAAAGCAGGAATCAAAAATCAAAAAGACCATATCCTTTGTTTATTTTAATTTGGCAGTCAGACTGAGGACTCTAGAGAGGAGACACGCACACAAGAACATTTGCTCATTTGCTTATGGAAAGGGAGGCAGCTTGTTATTTTCTTTAATACTCAAAAGACAAACAACTGGATACATTGTAAGCTTCCCTTTGGTGAATGCCATAAGAGATTCAAAATGACCTCCCAGGATGCACCATGTTTAATTCTGAGGGTGCACCACAAGGATATCTAGGAGACCACACCACAATGACGAAGCTTGGGGGGGGGGGCTGTTCAGTCCCCAAAATGTTTGTAATTACCAATTACTCCTAATGGTACTATTTATTTATTTATTTATTTATTTATTTATTTATTTCAACCAGACAAAATGTCCAGTGCACATAAGACAACACTTCTCTCAGACTTTACATAGTGAGGAAAAACATTTAACTGGTTGAAAAATGGTCTTTTAGGGGTACTTGAAGGCTGACAACCACCAAGCCGGGGGCATAAGCTGTCACAGATTTCGGACTGCTCTCTTTATCCAGGTTTCCTGTTTTGTGGTGCCATTTCCAGTCGGAGCTTTCAGATCAAATCCCTGGCATGCGGAGTTGGAGAGTGCTGTATTGGCCTCCCACTTCATTTTATTTCTACCATGCCCATTGCAATGCTGCTGGCAGCTATACACGTCTTCAGAAAATCAGGAGAAACTTTCAGCCAATATACAAGGTAAAGCAAAAGTTGCTAGTCACTTTGAAATAAGGCTTAGGCTTTTACCTCTCCTGGTATATACAAATATATATTGTGTGTGTTAATTAAATTGTATGTTCCTGCAGCTGTTTTCAAATTTATGCAAGTCATCTATAATATCTGGGCCAAAGGCCTTGAGAGATACCTCAGTTTTGAGAAACTTCTTAAATTAGAACAGCATTCCCAGCCTACTAACAAAGTTTTCAGTGTAGGTTTGCCCCACTGCTGTGGATTGGTGACCAGGGTCTAAGCAAAACCAAGCTTTGGGTATGAATGGGAGGATGTAGTTACCAGATCTTTAAATACATTATGAACTAAGCTGTATATGAAAACCCATTATTATAAGATTTTTTTATCCTGAATGCTGCCAAATGCTGTGTACAGTATCTACTTTTACGTTGTGTTCTGGCATGAATTTGATCATTTGTTATTGACAGGGTTGGTCTTTGAAATTCAGCACAAAATAAGCTGTGTAGAATTTGTTTTGTATTTATTTATTTGTTTTTATTTCTTTTGGTTCTGATGGTAAATCTAGGCCTCTGCTGTGTCACAAATGTAATTTGCTATTAAGTTTTAATGAAAGTGTAATTCTATAGATATAACAAATATGAAATTAGAAGCAACGGCTCATTAGTAAACCTGCTTGGGAATGGTTTTCCTGTGTAGATTTAATAAGTAAATTATTACCACATCCACACTTCAAGGCTCAGAGCTAGCTTGCCGAATCTCAGATGTGTTTAAAATGTGTTGCTTAACAAACTGAAAGCTCTGAGGAAAACAAAGTCTGCAATGTAATCTTGGAGGTGTGTCACCTTACAAGGCTGAATTACTGCCTTGTTATCTCGTCCTAAAGCTTTAATTGGTTCCATTGGTGTTGGACTATCCTTGATTCACCGCATTCTGCATGTTCGCTTTTATTCTGCAGCTTTTAATTTCATAGATTGATAACCTAAATGGTGTAGAATTTGGTCTTTTAACATCTGGAGATTTGAAGAGAGATCCTCCCTAGAGAACCATTGCCATTGAAGACTATTTGGGACAATATTGGGGCAGGCACTGGCAGAAAACCAAGAAAATAACAGGTTGTAATGCAATGCTGCTAATGGACTCTATCAAAAGTACAGTCTCTGCTATTTCTCTCTTTATACTGTGTGTGTGTGTTATATATATATGTATATATATATATATATATATATATATATATATATATTTTTTTTTCCTTGTCCCCTGCTGTGTACGGCCTCCAGAAATTCTGCTGCTGGCTTGAACCCTGTGACCATCATAAAATAATCATTTGAAAGACTACATCATGTTGCCCCATATAATCTGCTGCAATAGAGACCAACTCCACAAAAGAACATATATTGCAACTGCAGCAGTTTTATTTCGGTTTCACAAGTTGGTAAAGGGCATAGTTACAGTTTTCTTCCTGAAAATGCCAAAAGCAAACTATATAACTGAAAGGGAGAGCATAGCTTTGTGAGGAAATTAAAAGCAATGATGAAAGCACTTAACCCAAAACGTTTGTTTACGTTAATGAATTGTGGTGTGTTGTTTTTTTTTCTTCCCTCATTAGAATGCAATCAATCGCTGACAGGAGCAGTTGATGAAAAGATTCTAACTTTCTATCCTCTGTGTCAAGCAAAACATGTGAATAATGTGGAAGTCACTGCACCCTAACCCAAACCACTCGGCACAGCAGAGACCAAGCTCTCCTGCTGATTTCTGGTGCTTCTTGCTGATACCAGTTAACTTCAGACACCGGCAGCTATTGTTTAAACTGGAGATATCTTTTAAAGTTTTATTGGTTTGAAAAACAATTGGTACCAGAAAGCTGTAAGATAACTGAAACACTATGAGCAGGTCAAGCAGAATGGACTGGTTTCTCTGGATGGTGCAGTGCATACTGGATCCATTCTCATCACAATGACCTGCATGCCTTTCCAATGATATAACTGGTTTCTGGTGTAACCCTGATTTGAGTTCTCATAGTAACTTCAACGCTTAATCAGTATTCTAGGTGTCAAAAAAAAAAAAAAAAAATCTTGTTTTGTTATGTCTGTAGGAGGAAAGGGTGAAGCCATGGTTCTACTGCAAACACAGTGGTATAAATAAGGGGAAATGCAATGTAGAACCAGAGAAATTCATGACCCAAATGACATTTTATTGGCAAACTTCATTCAGTAATGAACCAAAATGACTCTGAAAGAAGAGCCAGCAAGATTATGAGAAACCAGAAGGAGTCCAATTCATTCAGAGGGGGAAAGTGGTATACTGTATTGTCTTGTAAACTCTGAGGATAGTGAATCATGAATACAGTTGAGGTTTCTGAGTGTTTGTCTGTTTCTACCTTTTTATTCTGTATTTTTGCAAGATATTTGTAATTCTCTCTCTCTCTTGCTCTCTCCTGTAGTCAGAATGGGTTCTAGAAATCACAACCCAAGACTGCTATGCTATTTGGATATGAATACTCTCTGCACTCTTTTGGAGGAGGTCAGTGATCACACATGCAGTAGGCAGATCTTTTCTATTTTAAAGGTGGATACAATGAAGTAAACTATTTTGGCTCTGTTGTTAAGCTGTCCTATTATCAATGGACATACATTTCTAATTATTATGAATATTAGTAAATTATTTATAATGAATACAGACTGGACTTGTATAAATTGTGTGGCCTTGGTTAAAATGGCCCAACTCTGCTGTTATTTGAGGAATAATTCTGACTGTATTCATTGGGCATTATTGATACATAGTGTGGACAGTGAATTTGTGATACTATATTAAAGGTAAGTCATAACATTTGTAACTTTTTTTTATCAAATGTTTTTAGTGTTTCTCAAAAAGCAAAGGGTAACTATAAAGCAACATTGTAAATAGGCTTTTAAATTAAAGAAATGCCTGTAGGAGGGGAAAATACTATTTTATACAGTACTGTATTACCGTACCTCCAAAAATACTATACTAATTAAAATATATATGTATACAATAAGAATACTGGCAGTACTGTAGTATACCACTGTATAGTGAATGCTGTGGATGTATTTTACAGGGTCTTTCTTGGGATGTAAACATACATAGAAAATCTTTACAATGGCACTTTAGAAGCTAAAAGGAGCTTCATTTTACCTCAGTAAAAGTCTTAATAAGAACACTAGAAGAAAATAGTATTCCCTTTTTCACAAAACGCATGTGTGGTCACTCGTCGGTGCCCAGAAGAAACAAATCAATGGTTATGTTCTTGATTTCTATGTTTAACGAAACTTCTGTAAATACACACAATGTAAATTTCAGAGGATATTTATTACAAAGTTAAGTACATACCTGTTTATTAATATACAGCTTTTAAAATTAATCAGGCTACAACATTGATGATACAAAAAGAGTTCTATATTAGCTTATGTGGGAAAAGTATGTAAAAATATCATTGAGAATCAAATTAAATGTAAATAAATCTGGTGCTTCACAGCAATGTTGTGAAATGGAATTGATGTGGCCTCCCGCATCACCAAGCACACGCTTTCCAAAACCCAGTAAAAAAAGCTGGCTGTACAATAGACAGGTTTGTAATTTATGAGAATCAATGTGACCTAATGCACTGTGAATGCAATGTGATTTGAGGTCATGTGTAAAATAATAATGGAAACAAAAGATAATAATGAAAAACAGAATGGAAGTGAAAACCGAGATCTATGTATTATATGAATGTATTGTCTTGCCATCAACAGTAGTGTCAGATCAATGTAAAGCAATAAACAAAAGAAAGAAACATGGCAAAATGAAATTCTTGTACATTGTTATATGAAACCTTGAAATTTAAAAAGAAATGCTCTGTAACATAACCACTTAATGAATAAACTTTATAAAACATTGTACTGTGTGTTCTTTAGTAAAACTAAAAGGAACTGGTTTTGGCCTGAAGTCTTTGTCAAGCTTATTACATGTAATCTTGTTTCTCTGCTGTAGTTTATTTTGTTCCCCTCCCCTCAATCCCTGGTACAGGAACCCTGGAGGAGTGTAGTGTCCCCTCTTGCCTGCAGGGGTCAGTGTTATCCATAACTGCAGTGCATGACATGACAACACTACTGGGGTGAGAACAGAAGAGGAAATGTATATCAGGTATTTATAATATCTTGCTAAGTAATTCAAATCATCTAACAGGGATAAGAATAGCAAGCCATATAGCAAGGGCAGCAACGGTCTTCCCAAAACATCACCAATCTGCTATGTGTCCTACATAACACCTACTAAAATGTCCTTAATCTCATTCTGTGACAAAGTGTAGTAAACCAGATGAGTTTGACTCCAGTTTAACTGCATTGTGACTGCAACTAAGCTCTCACCAATCACATGAGATTTTTGCCACTTTAATACACCATTTCATCTGATTTTAGCAGCAGTGTGCTCATACAGTCTCTAAATAAAACAAGCTTCTGTCTACCCTAACTGATCTCGAACTGAATTTCAATGGGATAATCTATCTGTGCTGTTTATCCCTTGCAGAGTCAATGTTATTTAGCCAGGATGCGTAGCCATGTTTTAAGTACCGAGCTATAAATAAATATGAGGCCTGAATTTCCCTTTACTTTTGTTTAGCCCTTTAACACAGAAATCTTATCTAATAAAGATTACATTTCTAATATTTTGAGATAACAATGCCCTCTTAATTCATGTTTATGAACTCTTGTAACTTCTCCCATTGATTCCAAATGGTGAATCCAATGTGGGCCAAAAATCATTTGATATACTGTAAATCCTGAAAGTTCACCAGAAATGTCAGTTTTTTCAATCCAGCCATGAGCCAAAAACATCCTTATTAACAACACAGGGGTGTGCTGTGGACTGCTAATGGCATTACAAAGTGTAACGAAGCATGGGCTAGTCGCAGAGAAATGTGCTAAATGCATTGGCAATGAAACTGAAACTGATTCCATTTTCTCTTCCTTTAGACTAATTTTGTAACCATTTATTTGTGTGATACTTCTAGAAGTACACCGTCCAAGCCCTACCTAATACTAGTTAATGTTATGATCTACGCATTATGACAGGTACCATGATGGGCTCTGTTCTCAGGGCTAGTTGTTCTTTAAAGAATAATGTTTTTTAAGTCTGTTTTGATGGATTAGATGGTCTGTATGCACGACTTGTTGGAGAAGGCAGCAGCAGCCTAGAACATTTCCTGCCCCTTTTAGATACATTTGAATTTATTTACTGTTAAATACAAATAAGTAACATATTATGGCTTCTTCAATACCATGCTGCGTTTGTGTGGCATGCTAACAGCATTCTGATCACACGCAGTAGTAGGGTTTCATGGAGAACATTTTCTTCTTTTCAAGCACTTGGAATTGGTTTAACAGTCTGAGGTTTTCCTGTTGATCCAGAAACAGCTGTTGCTGCTGACCAGTGCAGACTGCCTGCCTGCCTCTCATCAATGCAGTTGTCTCCTCGAGTTCAAAGTTTAAAGATTCGGGGAGGTGGTTTTACAAAGCAGTTGTTGGTGTTTACCCCAATATGAGTGTCTCTAACAAGCTTTCTGCTCAGTTATGCACTGCTGTCTTTGGGTTCTGATATTCGGAAGGTCATACAAGAATCTTTCTCTCTCCTGTTTTTGTGAATGGAAACAAAGGCAGTCACACAAAGCTGGGAATCGAAACCAGTTCTTCCTTGTATACTGCTTACTGTGCAGTGTTCTTGGTGATTTCAATTAGATATAAAAAGAAGTAACATTGAATTGTTTATCTTTACAGAGATGGGAAAGTTTTAAAGTTTTTTTTCTTGTTCTGCCTATAGTAAAATAGGAAATGGGTAATTTTTTAGAACCCTTTTAGATTTAATTTTCCACTGGAATACATTGTTATGTTAATGAGTTTGCAGTAGGAATCCTGCTCTTGCTGGGGGTCACATGTGGGACTGCATGTATTGTGTGTATTTTCTGAATTTCTACAGTACCGTAATTTTCAGAAGAATTAATCTACTGTACATTCCTTTTGTATTTCAACCTAACTTTACTTGCAATATCATATTAATATTAAAAATATACATATTTTTTTAACTAACAATGTGAATTCAGAATTGGTTCATTTCTTTTTTTTTTTTTTTTTTTTACATTATACCAAAAATGTTCTGTGTTAGTTTTGACAACCCTGTTGTGACCGAGTGTAATGCCTTGTCTTTTCCCTTCCTTGTTTCTCCCACGTTACACTGCTGCTCCACTTCCTCCACTAGCTCTCTATCGCTGCTCGCATCCAATTCAAAACTGTTGTACTCGCCTATCGCTGTCTCGACCTTTCTGCTCACTCCTCTCCACACTATGTTTTCCTTACACCTCCTCCACGCCTCCAGAGTCCGCTCCTTCTCCACCCTTGCCCCTCAGTGGTGGAACGACCTACCCACGGATGTGCTCCTTAATGGACTTCACTCGTATAAGCAAATATTTTTTTATAGTTAACGGCTCTCAGTCGAACTTGCTCTTAAATGTAATTATTTACTGTATTCTTTACTTTGCTCTTATTTGAATTTGATCTTTGTTCTACTGATTTATTATACTTAACTGCTCTTAATTATAATGTGATATTCTGCACTGTGATATATTGTAAGGTGATACTTTGTATTTTGATATTTTGTAATAATGAAGTCTCCCTGGATAAGGGCATCTGCTAAGAAATAATAATACTAATAATAATAATAGTGTGTGTGAGTTTGCTTTGCTGCTGCTTTTCCATGCTTTTACCATATCGTACACAACAGTACATTAAGGGCAGGGTTAACTTGCTCAGCAAAGTTGTCTTTTGCAGACGTTCAATCAAGTCTCCAACATCTGGCTATCAGTCCTTAGATGAATTGCAGATCATCCAGAATTAATCACTAAGGGGAGGCTTTCACTTCACCTCAGTCTGGGTCTAATTTCAGTTACTTAGGTTTGGGAATGTAAATGTTTATTTAAAGGAAATGAACAGGCTTTGGTATGAAATGTAAACACCACTACGGAGCTCATGCAGCTGTTTGCTTTATTCCGTCATACAAAGATGTCATCCTGAATGGAACCTCCTCTACTCTACATCAAAGCATCCTTGTTTAATGAAAAGGTGAACTCCTTGTCTCTTTTCAGTCTAGCCGAGTTACTTCTGAAGGCACGTGTCATTTAAGAGCCAATAACTTGGTCGTATATCATATTAAACACTATTTAAGCATTCGCTGCAAAAGGAGTCAGTAAGAGAATGAAACAGAAAATATATGTTTTAATTTGAAAAACTAAGATAAAGAAATGTCATGTGTGTTGAGCAAAAAAAAAAAAGTTGATAACAGAGCAATAGTTGACATGAAACAAGAGGCCTGCGCTAACGATGGTAGGCTGAAAAGAGGCCTAGGTCTGAGTAAACTCCTTTTTCAAATACATATTTTAAATAGTTTTCAGTGTTTTACAGATTAAGTGTTTCAACATTCAATGACATCTACTTGTGAAACTTTGTAAAATTACAAATTTGACATAAATGTCAGTTTCACCTTTTCTTCTTGGAGAGAATTGTCAGTTGATGTTCCTCATATTTTTGTGAATGTCCCTTAGGAACCTTATATTAACACATGTGGAATACATGCTTAAATTGTACAAACTTTTTTTTTTTTTTTTACTTGCTATGCCAATACATACAGTACACATTTTAACCAGGAAGGAATTGATGCTTGTAACAGTGATACAAAGCCTACTGAAGTTGACATAAACAAGTAAAGTGTAAACTAACTCATCTTTGTTTAATTTCTATTAAGGAAGAAGGCAGTCATAACTTATTTTGCACTGCTACTCTACCCAGATGCGGCAGATGTGAAGAAGATGTTACTGATGAATGAACACACTCGCTGCAGCACAGCAGAAACTAACGGAGCTATTACTGCAGCGTGTGTGATGCGCTTCAGTGAAAGACTGAAATACTTCACACTGTGTAAATCTAACAACTTCTGTTCACAAATGAAAGTGCCTGCCAAAAATAGAATGGATGCAAACTGATTAGTAAACACATTTGTTTGTTTTTTTGACAATTTAACTGCTTTGATTTTAATATTATGTAAAAAATAAATAAATAAAAAGCTTTTGTATTAAATTTGACCCTCATTTGAATCTCTTTTTTTTGTTGGCACTGGTAACAACATATGAAAAAGCCAACACGAAGGATCATGACATCATTATATTTAATCACACACACATATATATATATATATATATATATATATATATATATATATATATATATATATATATATATATATATATATATATATATATGATTCTGCACAGTAGAGTTAGTGAAAAACACACGCTATGCTCTTTGTGCGGATCACTAACTTACCGGTATACAAAGGTAAGAACGCTTCACTGTCTGTTTACTGTCATGCTGATCGTGCGGTGTTGAGTTGAGGGGATTCGTCTTATATGATAGAGTGTTTTTGCGTGTGACCCTCCCATGTGTATGACGCATATAACACCAACATCCACCTCCACCGGGGACGAGTGTCCCGCTGAACAGTTTCCAAATGTTGGCAAGTATGCTGAAAGGGCACAAGCCAAATATACAAGAAGGCCCATCTGGTTTTACAGGTATTTAGTTTCAGAAAGAAAAGCGGGAGGGGAGGAAACAGGGGAGGTTTACGGCTGTGCAGGCCAGTCACAGCTGCAACAGAAAGTCTAACCTCAGTGCTGACTAGCAGGTTTAAAAAAAAATTTAAAAAACTTTGCCTCAAGTCTGTTTGAGTAGGTCACAAGCCAGATCGTCTTGTGTTCTCGGTCTGTGAAAGTAAACTGTCTTTTCTAGTGGCAACCAGCACCACCCTGGCTACCAACAACCACCTCTGGAGACAAACATTTTCCAGGCAAGCTAGCGTTAAAGGCTGAAGAGAAAGCGTTGGAAAGAGTGGCAGGCTGACCCTTGAGCACAGCCTCTTCCTGAAATCCCCGTCCACACAAATGCAGGAAGTTCAGAAAACAAGACCACATTGCTGACTTTCCTGTACAATCAACGCAGCTGCTGTTGCTCCAACCACGACAGCACTTGAAGGCTGCCAACAGGAAGAAAATAGTTGTGGGTCCTTGCTAAAAAGTAGGGTGAAGATGGGGCCGCTTGTCTGGTGCACAGCGTTCAAGATTTAATGCGTTGAAAACACTTGGAGCGCCTGTGCCACATGATGATAAAAACATCTGCACTCGCTTTGGAAAGCGGACTCCTCCAGGGTATGTAAACTTCAGTGTTGAGCAGTCTGTTTAAGCGAGTACAAGAACTTTCCAGTAAGATGGCTTACAGAGAAAATGGCTTGCTGTATCATATATATATATATATATATATATATATATATATATATATATATATATATATATATATATATATATATATATATATATATGCATGCATGCAACTCTTATACCGTAATTCTTTAGATGCCTGGAAAAATAATAGTTGGGGTGGCTTTTGTACTTTTTCCCACTTGTTTAAAAAGGCTGTTTAAAAATAATAATAATCAATGTAGTATCATAAAGTATATACTATAGGAATCCTTATATTGACATTTGCCGTTTCTGCTTTGTTGTTTTTAACTTTTGTTTTTTTGTTTTTTTAAATTAAATACAGTTTGGTATTTGTGAAACTTGGAAAAGCAACAACAGTCTATGTGTCCCCTACACTTTTAAGCTGTCAGATTTGATAGGGCAACTTCAATGTAACTGAGTCAGTGCTTCCTCCCGATAGTAACTCAATTATGTGCTATCCAAGTTTCCTCTAGTTCTCCAACGTTTGAGGTGCATTTCTTTAAGCTCCAATTACACTTTGCATAAGTCATTAGTTAAAGTTTTTGGCAGACCATTTTTTCATAATTTTGAGAAATGGCGCACTATGGCAAAAAGTAAACCTGGGACTTTTTCAGTATGTAAAGGCAGGCATCTGCATCTATTTTACTTATTTGTACTTTGCTGCTTGTTAATTAAAAATTAATTTAGAGGTAGGCCTGTTTTTAGTCCGTGATTATATATATTATATATATATATATATATATATATATATATATATATATATATATATATATATATATATATAATATCTGTTCTTACGTAACTTTAAACATCCAATCTAAACATATGTACAAAAAATGTAATCAAAATAAAAATGTAAATTATTTGACAAATGTTTAGACTATAAGGACTTTTCCATATCTTCAGTTCAATTAAAACACTGATAAAGATGTTGGTCTTTCGATTTCTACAGAATTTATGTTCTTTCTCTCGTTAAAACGGAGAGCTGAAAGTTTCCTGTGAAATAAATAAAAAATCACCAAGGGCCTTATCACCACAAAGCATTTAGCTCAGGTTTACACAAGCGTTTTCTTAAAAGAAAACAAAACGTTGATTGTTCAAAAGCAAAAAGCCCAGGATTTAAATTATTGTTATTGTTTTGTGTTATTCCTGTAACTTTTTTTTTTTTTACAAAAATGGTGTAGAACTTAGAACTGGGTTGAATACTTTTGCATATGTTTCCTATCCTTCAGACAAATTGCGATGCCAAGGCGCCACCCTTACTTCTCCCTACTCTTGTTTCTCACCGTTATGTCGCCCTGAGAGTCAAAAGGCACGCGCAAGCAACTATTTTCAGCCATGTTTGCAGTATTTTAAATTACTCTTTTAAGCAGTGCAGTATCTTATCTGTGGTCACTTGTGAATGCTTGTGTGATAGTTTGCTCTTTACAACATAAATGTTAGGAGCTGTGAGGTCCTTCTATTCCATTCAGGCTTCCTCTATAAAAATCTTCCTTCCCGACCCAGCTGTATGCTTGCATTGATTTCTGATTACATGCATGTATCAAAGACAGTGATTTACTATGTTTCAATGCAGCTTGATTTCCATTCAATACTAGTGCTCGGTTTAAAGTATTTATTCCTAGCTAACATATCCAGGTCTACCCAACTAACTGTCTTGCACCTAATAAAATAGATCTAACTGCCTAATTTTTACCTAAAATTGTATTGCTCAAATGAAAACTGTCATTTATTTCAAGCAAGAAATGTAGCTACTGAACATAGTTACTGTATATAAGTCTGTAAATTACAGTTCATTTTAATTTAAAGGAGGTTTGAGATGTCCAGAAGTTGGTTGGGTAAATTCCCCAATTTCATTCAACCATGGCATTTCCTGTTTGAATGCAGACTTTAAAATGTTCAAGTTAATTTCGTCATTTGCAAGATCTTTTTTCTCTTCTAAATGTTAACTGAAGAAAAATCTCCCCAGTAAGTTTACTTCTAAGAATGTTCACACTGTTTATGGCTAAGAAGAATGTTCAGTTTTAGAATGCTTTTTAGAAAAGAATCTTAGACACAGCAATATAAGACAATGGGCTGGATTTTATACTTTGCACAAACTGTATGGAAGGGGAAACATTGGCAGAAAACTCTGTTATGAGGCAAGTAAAGCAACTTTCTACTTTATATTGATTTACAACTTACAACTACGTCTCACCCGAAAGACAGAGCACAAGGAGGTTAAATGACTTGCTCAGGGTCTGAGGTGGGACTTGAACTGGGGACCTGCTGATTACAAACCCTTTTCTTTAACCACTGGACCACACAGCCTCATGTGTGTGCCAGTAGATTACCGTATTTTGAGTATAACACAGACCCTTTTACAAATTGTAGGAGAATTTCATTGTATTACAGTATATCAAGAATCTCATTGTATTACAGTATATCAAGGCTCAAGATAACATATATTTGTTAGCATTTTGCTTCCCAAAACTCTTTGCTACTAGCTTTTTTATGCAGTAGCATTTTTCTGATACCTTATGCTGCAGTTTATATAACCGACCCTGAGTGAACACATACATAATTACCAGTATTAGTTTTTAAACACGTACATTAGCTTTCATAAAGCGGGAAACCATTGCTAATAGAGCTTCCTGATTTGTCAATGACTGAAGTTTGTACTGCCCCATGTAGATACGCGCAAGGCCCACAGTGCAAATTGTATTGGACAGTGGAGTACAAATACTGGCACAAATCACAACGTGGATACAATTTCAAGGTATGAAGTTTATTTTATAGACCAAAAGTACAATTAAATAAGTGTTAAAACATTGTGATTTGTTTTAAGATAACAGGCAATGACCTAACAGGATATTATGTTTATTTAGTGTCTATAAAATGCTAATTTAGTCTGTCATTGAGAACGTTGGCTCAGGTTTTGTTATATTTTTAACCCTGGTTTCAACCACGCTAAAAATGAACACATAATAGGTAGATAATTACTTTATCAAAATTCTGACTAGGAAAAAACAAACAAAAAAACAATCTTGAGGTGCATTAATTTATCTGTTTTCCTTTTAGAATAGATTATCACTACCTTGCGTACTTCTCCTGTTTAACTAGTGAAGAGTGTGCTTTAACTTTATCAGGGGACCATTTATAATGGCGTGTTCGCTTACTACAGATGTTTTGTTCTCTTGCTGCATGAGAAGCTGCTGTTCAGTGTATTTTGCAGGCTGCATGAAACGGCGTTGTGTATTGTTACAGTGTGCTTTCTTATGAATTTTTTTAAATCTTTTTTTAACCATCATTTGTTCCTGACGAAAACCCTGAACATTATTGTTTCATTGAAATTGTAGCTAAGTTACTTTTTTGCAGAGTTTCTAACATATAGTCTATTGCTTTCCCAGTAGGCCTTTTGGATTTTAGTTATTGTCATCTAACAAAGGTTTTCTGTAAAAAAAAAATATATATATATATATATATATATATATATATATATATATAGCACCGTCAAACTGTAACTTACACACATAAACACATTGCATGAAACTTTAAACGAAGCGGTACCGTGCTGGAATTAGCTTTCATTTTCAAAACAGCTCGGTTGTGGTTGTAACCTTATAATTTCTAAGATAATACAATGCAGGATTCAACAAAAATGTGGCACACGCTACTTTAAAAATCACTTTATAGGTGTGTATGATTTGTTAGTTACCGAAATCTCAGTCAAAAACTGAAAACCGATAGGGTAATTTCGTACCACTTAATTTGCACCAATGAAACATAACCTGGTTAACCGTACTGATGGCATATCAGATGACAGATATGGTTGCATTCTTGTAGAACTTAAGGATAAAACAAAATACATTTCGACAAGGAAATGTTCCATTACTTAGCTGAGCACAAGGTGGTTTCAATAAATACTTTCTGATTTAAATATAGGCCTACTATGTGATAGTTTGGGATATTCAGTCTATTTAAACCAGTAGTTAGGTGTTTATTTTTTAAATAATTTTTATATATAATTATTAGTCGAATAAACCTCTACCGAGGTAAGATCATTTTGCTACCTACTATCCAGGCAGGTAGCAAATCCTCGCTACTACCTTAAAAAGTTAATTTTTAGCCCTGCAGTAAATACAGGTTATGCCTTATATGCAAGGTATACTTGGCTACAAGGGATTTTATGGGGATTTTGGTGTGTGTTATAAAATGGCTGTGTATTTTGCATTATGGGGTGTGTTATATTCTAAAAATGTCAGTACACAGACGTAGTAGAAATGGTGACATTTAAGTGCTATATACAGTATGTTCTATATATGTTACATCAGGTACACCTCTCACTTATGCAACGTAGTGACGCCTTTTTTCAAAGTGCACTGTTCCGATTTAAATCTCACTTCTACTACTGACACTACATTATACTAGTTGTCTGGTTGCCTGCTGTGGGGTTTGAAAAATATAAGTCTGTCTTACTGGACAAAACTGAGGAATACCACAGACTAATGAACAATAGTCCTTTATAAATAATACAATAACACATTTTAAGTAAATTACCAAATTAAAACCATGTAGTAGGAATAGGTTACTGCCAGGAATTGTGTGCTGTGTCGTCAGTATTATGCCACTCATAGGGAATGACCCTTCAAAACATATTTCTTTCTCACTTCTTATGAATTTTGTAGAATTTTTTTTAAAACATCATTTGTTTCAGAGGAAAACCCTGAATATACATTTTTCATTGCAATTGTAGCAAAGTTACTTTTGTGGAATTTCAAAAGTGTAGTATATTGCTTTCCTAGTAGGCCTTTAGGTTTTAGCTTAACTGATAAAACACAAGATCTCAGGCAGTTAAGTCTATGGAAGTTAACTTTCTACAACAGTGAATATAACTGTAAGGGTTATAGGGCTTTTTTGAGGGGGCAGTTTCAAGAACCCTGGTTATATCCACAAACAACCTGAACATTTAGAGATCAATTCAAAGCAATCTCAAATAGCAAGAATAGAAGATGTGACATGAATGCATGCAGTGTGTGGTTTCCATATTGTGATATTTAATATGTTTGTTCTGGAACTGTCCTCCTGTATAGAGGACTGTGAGAGTCAATGACAGGAAGATATCTGGGGACCATTTATAACGTGTGTTGCACTACAGATGTTTTGTTCTCTTGCTGCATGAGAAGCTGCTGTTCAGTGTATTTTGCAGGCTTCATGAAGCTGCGTTGTGTTTTGTTAATCACCAGGGGTTTACAGTGTGCTTTCTTATGGATTTTTAAAATCTTTTTTAACCATCATTTGTTCCTGATGAAAACCCTGAATATGATTGTTTCATTGCAACTGTAGCAAAGTAACTTTTGTAGAGTTACTAACATATAGTCTATTGCTTTCCCAGTAGGCTTTTTGGATTTTATTGTCACCTAACAATATAATAGATTATATATATATATATATATATATATATATATATATATATATATATATATATATATATATATATATTCGGTGTTTCAAAGCTTGTGGTAAGTATACAGAATGCGATCGGATACAATACCAATGATGAACAAATCCACTTTCCCTACACCCAATACTGCTTTTAAGAACCTTGTTGGAAAGTGGATTAATTCAGTACAGTATGTCTAGATGATTGCTTGTATCAAATTAAATGAGTTCTTATTAAGCACTGATATCCGAAGCAGCAGTCTTTACCTGTATATAATAGATGCAGCTTGAAACTTTGCAAGAAAAATTTGCCTTGGTTTTATGGGCTGTAGCCCTGTGCTTCAATTACCTATACTGGCAAATCATCATCTTCTCATTGTATTGTAAGACTTCAAGGCCAGGAGGTAACTGCAAAGCCAGGACAATCAGTAGACTGTCTACATTTTTACACAAGCATAGAAATATTTTGCTGAAAATCAATTCACAGTGTTAAGTTGTTTTAAGATAATTTATAGCATGATAATATCAGTTTGTACTGAAACCAGATAATAATTAGAAATAACCGCTGCTAGATAAGGCAGCAATGTGTTTAAAAGTGTCAGATTTAAAGTTTTAATACACCATAAAGGAACCAGTATAAGGAATAAGGTCAAGACAGTGGTCGTTATTCATTTGTAGTTGGTCCATTTCATGAAAATGGTAAGTTTGTTATCAATATAATGACATGCAGAAGATTTTGTAATGACTAATTTGAATATAAAAAATACTTTGGCTTGACAATAGTATAATATAGATGACTTAACCAAATTGTTTTTTATTGAATAGCCATAGCAGTGTGTATAAAATCTGAGTACATTTTTCTTTATTAATTAATAGTAAATATAAACTGCTGTTTAAAAATGATAATCTGTTTAAACATCTGGTGGCATATCTCAATGAATCAATGACAAAGTTTTAGCAGCACCAGCCCACTTGCCTTCTAAAATTACTTTGCACTGATGAAAAGATAATGTCATATAATGTTAATAATTTTTATTAAGTTATCACAATGGCCCCCATTTTCAGTCAAGCAAAACATAGAGTAATACTGCAATAAGTTTAGTTTCAAATATTTTATATTGTGTAACATGATTTCTGAATAGACTTGTTATTTCAGCATGTCAGGAAACAGAGCCAGTGCCAGATCATCTATTAATAGTGCAGTGACAAATCTTTGATATGAATATTTACCACAGAGTCCCCACATGTCTCTAACATGCTCACTGTACTTCAAGCTTATCGTGTTATCTGTACATTCCATCGAAGCAGTGTTTTTTAGTTAGGTTTGTAGCAGTTTGCTGTGAACAACATTGGGGCCTATCTAGTTGCTTGGTTGTATACATTTGTCTTTGCATTGGGCTCCAATACTACAAAGCTGATATTACATAACACCCTACAGTGGTTACAAGAAACACACCTCTTGCCTTTGCTGTATCCTGTATTGTCCGCATTGCAGCAATATATGTTGTTCCCACAATCCAGAGCGTTTTCATATTTGTATTCACACATCATGCGTCATAGATCCTGGGGAATACATTTACTCGGGGTGTTTACTAGGAAAAGAGAAATTCCCTTATAAA